>CAKAOH010038821.1:17031-54087 GCA_916701665.1 Sebastiscus tertius | reverse complement strand
GCTAAAAAGGTGTAACACAGAATTAGATGATAATTTATAGTTTATGCTTTATAAACCGTCAAACCAGACCAAGAGTTGCACGGTCGACAGGAAGAAAAACATCACTTTTCGATGATCTCTCCTCATAATCAATACATTCAGACTTTTTCTTCAGCATCAAAAGCAAGCAGGATAATTGTTGTCTGTAGCTCCAGAGTTACAGAGCAAACAGGAATCATTAATAGCTAATTCTCTGAGACTTTTCAAGGTGCAGATTCAGGGTTTCTGCAAGGTGCACAAAGTTAAAAGTTAAATTTAAGGGCGCTTTCACAAGCCATAGTCCGTTTGGCTAGTCCGAATCAGAGTGAAATTGATGCTTTTGGTTAGTTCTCTATTTAGTCTGGTTTGGTTTTAAAGCACAAATTAAAGCGGATCAAATAAAAAGATTAATTTGCTGAGGAGCGTGTATGAATGTGGAGCAGGGCCAGGAATGTTCTGCAAGAGTCTTTCTTATTGGGCGTAAATTTGGCGGTGGAAAATGTAAACACTGAAATCAACAAACACGGAGAAAACACTAACCGTGTTATTGTGTCACTTTGGTGTTTTTAAAGGGCTAATTCAGATTCACCAAAGTCACACAATGACAAAAACAAACTAACAGATCGAGGCAGCGGTAGACCAGCAACTCCCGTGTTCTGTGATTTAAAATAACCGTTTTTGTCAATGGAGTCTGGTGGCTTTGAAGAGAGGGTAGATGACGGCTTCAGCTCCTCGTCAGAAACGGCGAGGTCTAGCAGTGAAAATATTCTAAATATAGCGTACACTTAAACTGACATTGATTCATCTACAGCAGTATATTGCTTTGCTCCCGTGCTGGTACTCCTGTCGTGCCGACCATCATCTACTGTAGGTAATACACTGACTCTGGATAAGTACCTCATACAACCCCACAAAACACCCAACAAAGGAAAATTTACAGAGACTAAACAGTCAGAATAAAAAAAAAGTGAATTTATAGAGAATCTAATGAGAGCCGCCTGTCAGCAACAGAAAGAGTCTTGCGGTCTATGTTGATCTGTTGATCTGATGAGGGCGTGGGACCGACCCAGCCACATTCAAGGTAGAGATAAAGCTTCGGGGCCTCCTCACCTGATTTCACCTCTTCTTCTTTCCCATTGGTCGGACAGTGTGACTTCACCGCGGTGAGGGCCAACGGCTGCTCCTGGGCCAGAGACTGCATCCTGCACCTCCACTTCCTGGTGAGCGTTTAACCTTTGACCCGAGGTGTGTCGGTTATTCTTCACTGCATCTCTCGCTTGCCCTCGACAGCTCTGGTGCAGAAACAATATAAGGAGTCAATTAATGTGTTGATTTATCAAATAATGTCTATTGTTTAGAAAACAATCCATGACATTTCCGCCCCTTACAAAACCATAAAAGTTCATAAAAAGCTTTGACATTTGCTGAAATAAACACCCACTTTATACTTGATAAGAGTTTCCTTAGAAAAATAAAGACAGGAAATGATGCACTTTGCATTTCTCGTTTCTGAGAAGTGGGTGGTTAGCATGAACAGTGACCGCCACCGTGGCAAAAAGAGAAGAAACATTAACTTAACCAACATGAGATCCAAAGAAAAAACAGCTGATCTCTGGGAAAGTCCAGAGCAAAAAACTCTGCGGCCGAAAGCAAAGTGTAAGAAAAGAAACAAAACGAAGATCTTGCAGTTTTTCAAACTAATTTGAAGCATAATTAAAGCCGAGCAGAAAGCCTGTTATTGTGTTTAATTGCAGAGCGACCTCGGCCTCTTCAGCCTGCGTTCTGTAATATCAGGTTATGCTCATTGTCTGCCAGGCTGCTTTCGTTTACATACCACAGCAAATCTACATCAGATAACCAATCAGAGTGAAACAAAGTAGAAAAACTGGAATGACACGAGCGAGACAACAGGCCGACAAATTAGTGTAAATAATCATACAGGCGACCGTGGAGAGAGAATTATCCAGAATATAGAAGGTAAAAGAGGAAACCATAAATATGTATTTATATAAGACGGACTAGAGCTGCCTAATGTTGGGCTATAATCACCGTGATATATTAAACACAATCAGTTTCACTAATGAGGTCATTAGTTCTGCTAATTAATACATCAATTAGTGAATGTTTCTTTGTCAAAATGGGTTTTTGAAATAGCATAAATGTAGCAGTCCATCTATTAGGGCTGTCAATCGATTAAAATATTTAATCACGACTGATCGCACATTTTTTAAAACCAGTTTAACCAGCGAGGAACCAAATTAAGAACGCAACACAAGCTCTCACAAGAAGCTGAGAGGGTAAAAAAGATGATTAAAGTTGACTTTTTAATGTTATTATTATAGTAGGGCTGTCAAACAATTAATAAATTGAATCGTGATTAATCGCACATTTTTTATCTGTTAAAAATGAACCTTAAAGGGAGATTTGTCAAGTATTTAATACTCTTATCAACACGGGAGTGGGCAAATATGCTGCTTTATGCAAATATATGTATATATTAATTACTGGAAATCATTTAACAACACAAAACAATGACAAATATTGTCCAGAAACCCTCACAGGTACTGCATTTAGCATACAAAATATGCTCAAATCATAACATGGCAAACTGCAGCCCACCAGGCAACAACAGCTGTCAGTGTGTCAGTGTGCTGAGTTGACTATGACTTGCCCCAAACTGCATGTGATTATCATAAAGTGGGCATGTCTGTAAAGGGGAGACTTGTGGGTACCCATAGAACGGCTTTTTCATTTTTATTCACATATCTTGAGGTCAGAGGTCAAGGGACCCCTTTGAAAATAGACATGCCAGTATTTCCTTTTTCCTTTATGCAAATGTGTTTATACATACATTTGCATAAAGCAGCATATTTGCCCACTCCCATGTCGATAAGAGTATTAAATACTTGACAAATCTCCTTGAACAGATAAAAAATATGCGATCAATTAATCACAATTACATATTCGAATTGATATACAGCCCTAAAAATGACTAATTGACTAAAGAAATCTAAGTCGACTGAGAACAAAACAACCAATTAGTTGACTAATCTAATCTAAAACTGGTTATTTCTGAAGAATCCGCACACAATTATATGAAAGTAATCATCATCTTCTCCACAACAACACACCCAGTCCGTCACTTGCCTGGTGGTGGTTGTCCTACAGTAGGTCATGCAGTAACATCAGCAATGACTCACTGTCTGACTTTCACCAGCTTTCATCAACCCTGGCAATAAAACGCCAATGCCGTCACGCAGCGATCCCCGAAATCAACCCAAAAACAACTCTCAACTTTGAAATCAATATCCAGAAGAGCCGAAAATATCCTTATTGTGTGATTGAGTGAGCCACACATCCTGAGACGTTCCCGAAAGAGGAAAAAAATAAGATGAAAACTGTGAGAATCCAACAATCCTCTTATGAAAATAGATTGAAGTCCTGCGTCCTTGAAAATCCTGAGGAAATGAAAGCACAGAGACAACGCTCACGCTGCTGTTTGAGCCCAGTGTATTTACAGCTATGAAGGCAGTGACAGTCTCCACAGCCACCCGAGTGTGAGCGCCACCCCCTCCACCTCCGCTACACACACACCCCCCTGACGTCCCACAGTGGCTCCAGCAAACATACGTTGCGTAAACAACAAGCTGAGCTAATTTGGCTCACATGACGCCGCTCGCTGCCCTTCTCCCCCCTCACACACTATCAGTGTTTCTTGCCCAAGAGCCCTTTCAGCAGCATTGACACATCGCTGTCGTCAGCATGCAGTCCTCCACATTAAAACTCATTAAAGTGAACTCTGGTATCAAATAGTGCGAGGAGGAGTTCTCTCAGCAGCTGGTTTTTCCCCTTAAAATTCCCCTTAAGCTGCTGTTTTTCCCTTCACACTGTGTAACAGTATCACATAGATTCTGCTTGTTTCAACACTTCAGGAAAGCTGAAGATGTTTTTAGTTGCTGCAACTAACCATTATTTTCTAGATTAATCGATTAATCGTTTAATAAAATGTCAGAAAATAGTGAAAAATGTCGATCCCAGTTTCTCAAAGTCCAAGATGACGTCTTTAAATGTCTTGTTTTGTCAGATACTCAGTTTAATGTGATATAAAACAAAGGAAAAAGCAGGAATTCTTCATATTTGAGAGGCTGAAAACAGCATTTTCTGACATTTTTGCACGAAAAATGATTCATCAATTATCAAAATACTTATCGATTAAGTTGTTTATCAAGCAAAAGTGGCAAAACATGAACTGGCTCCAGCTTTTCTTCTGTTTTATGTCATTGTAACTTGAATATTTTTAGATTTCTTTGGTTCGATTGGTCATTTTTTGTGCTTTTTTCAAGCTGAATGACTTATTTCCAAGAAACTTCTGAGCACATCTCCGGTAAACACCAGATTTAAAGTGTCGCTTTTGTCTGATTCTTTGTGGAGAAAATCCGTTTTACAGATCTTTTGATTAAATCAACTAATCTATTAGTCCACTAAGAATTTCTTTGGTCGAGGACAGCCCTAGTTTTAGATGACATTTGTCTGTTTTGTGGTTATACATGTGCCTTTTTTGTCTTTAAGACTTGAAATCTGCTGTTGTTATCTCCATAACAACAGATATTTTCTGTAATGTACCTTTACATAAGTTGTAGGATTACAACACAACCCCAAGACAAATAGTTTCCATATGTCATCTTGATTTCTGTTTGGCTTATTTATGAAACTTTAATGATGTTGTACAAGGAGTGCATTGAGTATATGCAGATATAGAGAGATGAGGCACCTGGTGGACTAGTGATAAGACCTATAGCAAATACTATGATTTCAGCTTGAACTGAAATGATGAGCCAATTAATTGATTAGTCAGTCGACAGAAAACTAAGCAGGAACTCTTTTGATAATTGATTTCATTCATTTTCTTAGTAAAACGTCTCACAGCTTGAGTTTTTATAGTAACATGAAGCATAGATTAAACGTTTAAAGTAAATTAATGAGGTTATTTATCAAGCAAAAATGGCAAAACATTAACTGGCTCTAGCTTTTTCTCTGTTTCATATCATTGTAAAGTGAATATTTTTAGGGTTTTGGACCGTAAGACAATCAATTTAAAGACGTCACTTTGGGCTTTTTACATTTTTATACACTAAACGATTTAATCTATTTATCAAAAATGTCATAAACAGATAATGTAGCCATTACTATAAATCAAAAAAGCCGCTAAGAGGCTAAGTATCTCTTAGCTGTGATGCATTCAAACAAATCCATATTTAAGTCTCGATGCAGTTTATGCTGTTTATTAAACGAAAAGAACCACAAACAATAACTGTACTGGAATAAATAAAGCAGGACGTGACGGTCAACAGAAGATATCGGAGTCTAGCCCACCCTCTTTGTCTAAATCCTGTCCAAGTGAGCAGGTAAATAAAGTGAAACCATACCCCTGTGCCAATTACCTAAGTGAGTAATCAAAAAGAAACAGCCTAAACAAATAATAATGAACGCAGGCTAAATACACATTTCGGCTCTTACAGATAAATTAATTATGAAAAAGATGATTAATTGCAGCCATAATGGAAATACTTGCACCGTATATTCAGTGCAGACTAACATACATAGACATTTGTGTATTGTTTTGGTTCTATACTCCAGCATATTGAGTTTAAAACGAAACAAAGACTGCGTGTGCTGAGCTGTAATTAGAGGGTTTTAACAACCACATCAGATGAAGAGCGTAGGAACTGAAGCCCTATCATTGTCCTCCTGCGCTGTCCAGAAATTGGACACAATACGGTTACTCAATACAGATGTGAAAACATTAAAACTGAAAGTTGTTTCATTTCTGATCCAACATGCTGGATGAATGTCAGAGCCACAAACACAGGAAATGTGTCATAGTCCAAATACTTTAGAACTGCATTGCTCATTTCCCAAAAAATACACCCTGACATATTTACTATCTTAGTAAACTTTTCGGTGGAATTTTTAAAAGGTCACATATTTTACTCTCCTACTTATCAAGTTGATACAGTTCCCCCGAGGTCTTGTCACAGCCGGCCCACATTTATGTTTCCTATAAAATAGATCCTCTGTGGGTGTGAACAGTTTGTGAAACTGGAAACTTTACTGCTAAATCCTCCAAAAAAAGTGACATACTATAACTAATCATAGTTAGCTAATAACTAGGGCTGTCACAGTTAACACAGGCGCAGTTTTAAAGGTAGAGTAAAGTGATACTGGCATCATATGAAACTAGAAAACCTAATGAATGCATCGGTACCAACCATGTCATACTAGCTTGTCAGGAAGGAGGTTAAATAACGCTCCAAACTTACACTAAATTTTGTCGAGGAAAAACTCTCATGGCCATTTTCATAGGGGTCCCTTGACCTCTGACCTCCAGATATGTGAATGAAAATGGGTTCTATGGGTACCCACGAGTCTCCCCTTTACAGACATGCCCATTTTATGATAATCACATGCAGTTTTGGGGCAAGTCATAGTGAAGTCAGCACACTGACACACTGACAGCTGTTGTTGCCTGTTGGGCTGCAGTTTGCCATGTTATGACTTGAGCATATTTATATGCTAAATGCACCTGTGAGGGTTTCTGGACAATATTTGTCATTGTTTTGTGTTGTTAATTGATTTCCAGTAATAAATATATACATGCATTTGCATAAAGCAGCATATTTGCCCACTCCCGTGTTGATAAGAGTTTTAAATACTTGACAAATCTCCCTTTAAGGTACATTTTGAACATGAAAAATGAGCAATTAATTTGAGATTAACCGCGATTAACTATGGACAATCACGCGATCAATCGTGATTAAATATTTTAATCGATTGACAGCCCTAATAATGACTAATTGACTAAAGAAATCTTAGTTGACTAAGATCAAAAGAACTAATTAGGCGACTAATCTAATCTAAAACTGTCATATAAAAATGTGTGATTAATCGCGATTCATTTGACAGCCCTACTAATAACATTAAAAAGTCAACTTTAATCATCATTCTGACACTCTCGGCTCCCTGTGAGAGCTTGTGTTGCGTTCTAAATTTGGTTCCTCGCTGGTTAAACTGGTTTTAAAACCCTCAGGAGCAGAAAACCATTCACAGGCTTTTGTTCAGAAGGTCGCTGTCAATGTCAACAATTTGTCTTTATCCCTGGAACAAGCAGAGCAGCATTTGTACTTGATGAAGCTTACTGGCCCGGAGGAAACAGCCCAGATTGGGTACCAGGGGGATTAAACTGGTCTGGGAGAGTTAATCTCGGGACCCCTCTCAGATTGAGATTTTTTTTTATTGATTAGCCCCTGATGGGTCGCTGGGCATCCACATGTTGTCCTCCTGCCGTTCCCTAAACCCATCCATGCCAAAGATTTAATGGGGGATTTAGGAGATTAACTACCACTGCATGGGTTTGGGCTTTTATTGTATTACTCCTATTAGGTTCTCCTCTTTTTAGGCCCATCCAAGAGTTGTTTCCTCTTGGCAACAGGAGGCCTTTAATATAACAATTTGCCCTCTGTTTCTTCCTACAGTTTTTTAATGTGTACACACAATGCAGCCTGTGTGTTTCATGCCCAATTACGACAGCTAACTATAAAATGATGAAGTGCAAACAAGCAACAGTCCCTGGTGGACCAGAAATAAAAACAGGAGGAGAAAACAGCTAGCGGGGGGAAACTCCCTCAGCTCTGAGATTTCTTATTTCATCATCAATGACTGGAAAGGACTTCTTACAACGTGCACAACGCCGGAGCCAACACATATATATATGCACAACGCCGTATACATACTGTACAGCCTACATACAACCTGCAGCGTCTTTAGTCTTCTACACAACAGGAGAGGTCGAATCCAACATTTCCCTACGTCCTCCCCTTATTCAAATACAGGCCGAGAGTTTGTTTGCCAACAGGAAGAAGGAAAGAAAGAAAGAAAGAAAGAAAGAAAGAAAGAAAGAAAGAAAGAAAAAAGAGAAAGACAGGAAAAAAGAAAGAGACAGAAAGAAAAGAAGAAAGAGAAAGAGAAGGAAAGGAAGACAGAAAGACGGAAAGAAAGGAAGACTGAAGGAGAAAGAAAGACAGACAGAAAAAGAAAGAAAAAAAGAGAAAGACAGGAAAAAAGAGAGACAGAAAGAAAGGAAGAAAGAGAAGGAAAGAAAGACAGAAAGAAAGGAAGACTGAAGGAGAAAGAAAGACAGAAAGAAAAAGAAAGAAAAGAAGAGAAAGACAGGAAGAAAGAGAGAGACAGAAAGAAAGGAAGAAAGAGAAGGAAAGAAAGACAGAAAGAAAGGAAGACTGAAGGAGAAAGAAAGACAGAAAGAAAGACAGAAAGAAAGAAAGACAGAAAGGAAGACAGAAAGAAAGGAAGACTGGAGGAGAAAGAAAGACAGAAAGAGACAGAAAGAAAGAGACAGACAGAAAGAAAGACAGAAAGGAAGACAGAAAGAAAGGAAGACTGAAGGAGAAAGAAAGACAGAAAGAGACAGAAAGACAGAAAGAAAAAGAAATAAAGAGACAGAAAGAAGAAGAAAGAATGACAAAAAGAAAGAGAAAGAAAGAAATAAAGAAGTGATCCTGACCTCATTATTTCCTGTAAAGTGACCTCTCCTCTCCTCTCCTCTCTCTTGTCTCTCTTGTCTTTCTTGTCTCTCTATCTTTCCTCCTCTCTTCTTTAACTGATTGTCTTTGTGAGGAAACACTGAAGCAGATTAACACACAGTGGCTTCATCAAGAACAGCTAAATGATAAACAAACGGCTGATTAAAGCAAAACAACAGTCCAAAACCATCAATAATTTATAAGATTCCCAAAATAGATCCTATATATGTTTTTACCTTGATGGCCACATTTTTAGTTATTCCTCTTAAAAGTGCTCTTTTTTGGGGGTCATGTTTTATTTATCTACAAGTCATGCTTGGAAAAAAATCTTTGACCACTTCATTGTGCTCCATTTCCCCCTATAATCATCAAAACAAAGGAAACTTAAAGAAATATATACATGACTATAGCAGCAATACAACTTCTCCCTCATCTTCTGATCATGA
Organism: Sebastiscus tertius; assembly: GCA_916701665.1. Classification (NCBI taxonomy): domain Eukaryota; kingdom Metazoa; phylum Chordata; class Actinopteri; order Perciformes; family Sebastidae; genus Sebastiscus; species Sebastiscus tertius. The sequence continues at coordinate 45,026 of CAKAOH010038821.1, read as the reverse complement.
ATCAGCTTGAAATTTATCTTATAACCAGTTTCTCTTTTGACCACTTCATTTTTTTTAGTTTCGGCAATGACTTATCTAAACAGCTCTTGAGAAATACCCTGAGGTTTTGTTGTTATAATGTGTATGACAATAAAAGTGGTAATATTATATAGCTGAAAATAACAGCAATACAACTTTCCCCTCATTTTCTGTGCATTAATCAGTCTGTAAATTATGATCTCTTATAATTATTTGCTCTTTTGACCACTTCATTCTGCTCAATTTTCCCCTATAACCATCAAAACAACAATAAAAGTGGTAATATTTTAAGAAAATATAATGAAATACAGCAGCAATACAACTTTCACCTCATCTTCTGTGCATTAATCAGTCAGTAAATTATGATCTCTTATAACCATTTGCTCTTTTGACCACTTCATTGCGCTCCATTTTCCCCTATAACCATCATATAATGATTAAAACAATGATAAAAGAATAATATTTTTAGTAAATATATAGAGCTATAGCAGCAACACAACTTTCACCTCATCTACTGCGCATTAATCAACCAATAATTTATGATCTCTCATAAGTATTTCCTCCTTTGACCACTTCATTCTGCTCCATTTTCCCCCATAACCATCAAAACAACGTAATATTTTACGAAAAATAAAGCTGACTATAGCAGCAAAACAACTTTCCCCACTGTGCAATCATCAACATGTTAATGTAAGATTTACATTCGATATTAATGTGTTATAATGTGCTGTATGAACACACAGTGTCGCCTGAGCATTTGAGGATAAAAGTGAAAGAGGAAACGTTGAGTGCACATGAGGAAGATGAGGGTGTAGCCGAGCAGCAGCAGGCAGCAGGCTGTTTCTGCCACTCCGCTCATGTACTTTGCACACTCAAAACTGCATCGGAAAAAAACTCCCACGGAATCAGCAAATGCTCACTTTGAATTTAATTGATTAAACCTCGTGTGTGTCCATCAAAAGAAACCGAACCGGGCTCGTTAGCTGCAGGGGTTTTATTTTTTCCTCGTTCAAAGATTTTAAGGCGCAGTTTCTCTTTCTCTCTCTCTCTCAGTCTCTCTCTTGGAGCACCATACATAACCCGCCATGTTTTGAGAGTGCTTTTGACATTTTTTGGCTAGTGTCCGGTGTTTTCCGATGGCTTTTTACGCACCTAAAAGGGTGGCCAAAAAAACAAACACCAAATGACTCACATGTGAGTGCACGACGGCTCCAAATTCTGACGTTAAATGTGTGAAAACAACTTGCGCATCAAAGAGAAATATACACATTAGAATAACAAACCAGTGCGTAATATTCAAATTCATTCCCCCCCAAAAAAAACATGACGTGCTGTCCATTACAGAGGACACTTTGGACAACTATTTTGTCGTTTCTCTACAGAAACAGCCTCAGGAGCACTTCATGGTGGAGAGAAATAAGTCTCCTAGTGTTTATTCCGTCGACACAACAATTACGCAGCAGACGCACCAGATCGGAGCGTCACCTGTCCTGTCTTACCTGTCCAAGTTTTCTGTGTGTGTGTCGCCTCCTCTCCTTCTCGAGGACCCTCTCTCTCTCTCTCTCTCTCTCTGTGTGTGTGTGTGTTTTCTCTCTCTCCTCGTCCAGCGAAGCTCAGCAACGCGAGCGACGTCTTTCAGCTGCTGCTGCTGCTGCTGCCCCTGTTACAATATGGCATCTCCCATCTGCGCATGTCCAAAAAAAACATCTACAGATATTTTTCCAAAGCCAACTCCTTCATAGTGCAGCAGCAAACTACATATTTCTAAAAAAAAAAAAAAAGGGAACTGAAGTTCAGCTGTCAACAAACTGTGAAAACTGAGTGTTACATGATGAAATATTGAAATATCTTTATATTTTTATGATGTCCTTATTTTTATGATCATTTTATCTGTGTAAAGTGTCTTTGAGTATCAGAAAAGTGCTATATAAATGAAATGTATTATTATTATTATTATATATTTTTTTTATTAAAGCTTATTTTAATGTAACCTAACAACTTCAATATATAACAATTAATCAACTGAATCTCTCATTTTTTTAGTGTTTACAGGCAATTATTTGATCCAATAACCACTATTTCTTTACAGTTTTATTACATAAAATAAGATAAGATAATCCTTATTAGTTTCACAGTGGGGGAATTTGCAGGATTACATCAGTAAAAAACAAAAACAGATATTTCCAAAAGCCAACTCCTTCATAGTGCAGCAGCAGCAAACTACATATTTCTAAAAAAAAAAGAAAAGAAAGGGAACTGAAGTTCAGCTGCCAAGAAACAGACGAAATATTATTTTTTATTCTTTTATTAAAGTTTATTTTAATGTAACCTAACAACATCTACTTCAATATATATATCAATTAATCAATTAAATCTGTTGTTTTTTTTAGTGTTTACAGGCAATTATTTGCTCCAATAACCACCATTTCTTTACAGTTTTATTACATAAAATAAGATAAGATAATCTTTTATTATACCCACAGTTCCAAAGCCAACTCCTTCATAGTGCAGCAACAGTAAACTACATATTTCTAAAAAATAAAAGAAAAGGGAACTGAAGTTCAGCCGCCAACAAACTGTGTGTTACACGACAAAATATTATTATTTTTTTTTATTAAAGCTTATTTTAATCTAGCCTAACAACATCTACTTCAATATATATATATGTATATATTAATTAATCAATTAAATCTGTCATTTTTTTAGTGTTTACAGGCAATTATTTGCTCCAATAACCACTATTTCTTTAACTATACAGTTTTTAATAAGCATGCCTCTGGTTCAAAGGTTGCCACATATTTCCTTAAACAGACATAATTTATTGCACATATGAATAGGACATGTTGATATTGCACATTTTATTCATTTTATTAACAGGAAGGAAAACTATGACCCATGACTCATCTTCTGTGCATTAATCAGCCAGTAATTTATGAACTCTCATAACTATTTTCTCTTTTGACAACTTCATTGTGCTCAATTTTCCTCTATAATCATCAAAATAACAATAAAAGTGGTATTATTTCAAGAATATATAGCTGAATGTAGCAGCAATACAACGTTCCCCTCATCTTCTGTGAATTCAATTCATTCTGCTCCATTTTCCCCTATAATCATCAAAAGAACAATACATTAATAATATTCTAAGGAAATATATAGCAGCAGCCACTTCCACCTCATCTTCTGACCATGAATCAGCCTGAAATTTATCTTATAACCATTTTCTCTTTTGACCACTTCCTTTGTTTTTTAGTTTTGGCAATCACTTATTTCCAAACAGCTCTTGAGAAATACCCTGAGGTTTTGTTGTTATAATGTGGCCATCGTGTCTTATCAGAGTCAACAGTATCCTCTAGTGGTAGGAGCGCATTGCACCACGTTTAATAGGCATGCCTCTGGTTCAAAGGTTGCCACATATTTCCATAAACAGACATATTAACACCACAGCCGGTAGAAGCTGGTCACAGAGAGATATGACACATGGGGGAAGTTTTTTGGCACTGAAATCTCAGAAAGTGAAACTGATTACTGCCCGTATCACACGAGGTTTGTTGGGGGCAATTTCTAAATTAGGCTTCAGTGAAATTAAAGTAGCATGTTCCTCTTTAAGCACGGAAGTTCACTCTTGGCATTTGCGAAACAGCATGTGTGACAGAATAAAAGTCAAAGGTCTATTGTCCGTTTGACCTTTGAACGTGTTTGTTACACTGCATATTTTGCTGGGAATCCCCTGAAAAAATCACCCAAATCTCCTCGCTGTCACCCTTATATGCACCCAAGTTTATGATAATGCAATATGTGACACACTAGGAAGCATATGAATAAGTTACATATGCATATTTTCAAGAAAAAAAACGTGATGCATATTTAGTTTTGCATATTTTTTGTCTGTTTGGCTTGATTTTACTTGTTGGAAATGACAGAGACGTTGATAAAATAAGATATTTCATTACTGTCAGAGTCAATAAAGAGACATGGATATTTTTGCAAAGTACATCTTTTAAAATGGAAAGCCTGAAACATCTTTTCAAAATAAATGAGATCCATAACCTAAAAGTATGTGCGAGATATCAAATTAAAGAGATCTCTGCAAGGTATTTCTGATTATATTGTGTTTTAAAGACATGTGGTAAATAGATGATTAAAGAGCATAAGAGTCAAAAATAATAGTTCTTTCCCGCAAAATTGTTTTTATACTTTCAAGCTTTTGTCAAATTTCTTGCGCTTTTAATGTGAAAATACTACTACTACTGGATCTTAGAAGGATAAATCACTCTAGAAATGTGCTTAATTTAAAGGGTTCAGAAGCCGAAAAAGGTTTAAGGAGGAAAGTCATCATATTAGGCTACAAAATAAGTGCAGCAATTGTCAAATTGCAATTGTCAAATTTCTTGCGCTTTTAATGTGAAATACTGGATACCTTCAAGACCTTCAAATTAAACCGTCTTAGAAGGATAAATCACTCTAGAAATTTGCTTAATTTTGAGGGACCAGAAGCTGAAAAAGGTTTAAAGAGGAAAGTCATCATATTATTAGGCTACAAAATAAGTGCAGCAATTGTCAAATTTCTTGAGCTTTTAATGTGAAATACTGGATACCTTCAAGACTTTCAAATTAAACCATCTCAGAAGGATAAATCACTCCAGAAATGTTCTTCATTTTAAGGGACCAGAAGCCGAAAAAGGTTGAAGGAGGAAAGTCCTCATCATTAGGCTACAAAATAAGTGCAGCAATTGTCAAATTTCTTGAGCTTTTAATGTGAAAATACTGGATACCTTCAAGACCTTCAAATTAAACCGTCTTAGAAGGATAAATCACTCTAGAAATTAGCTTAATTTGAAGGGACCAGAAGCCGAAAAGGTTTAAGGAGGAAAGTCATCATATTAGGCTACAAAATAAGTGCAGCAATTGTCAAATTGTAATTGTCAAATTTCTTGTGCTTTTAATGTGAAAATACTGAATACCTTCAAATTAAACCGTCTTAGAAGGATAAATCACTCTAGATATTTGCTTAATTTTAAGGGACCAGAAGCCAAAAAGGTTGAAGGAGGAAAGTCCTCTTCATTAGGCTACAAAATAAGTGCAGCAATTGTCAAATTGCAATTGTCAAATTTCTTGCGCTTTTAATGTGAAATACTGGATACCTTCAAGACCTTCAAGACCTTCAAATTAAACCATCTTAGAAGGATAAATCACTCTAAAAATGTGCTTAATTTTAAGGGACCAGAAGCCGAAAAGGGTTAAGGGGGAAAGTCATCATATAAGGCTACAAAATAAGTGCAGCAATTTGTTTATAACTACAAACTATAACTGTTGGGGTCTATTTCAGTTAAAGACACACAAAGGAGTGATGAAGACAGGAGGAGGAGAGGCGCTCGAGCCACCGGTGTGATGCCTCTGGAGGAACAGATGGTTGGAGCGTGCGCCCTGCTCCATTAATCTGCCAGAGAAGAGGCTTTTCCAAAGCGTGCACGACAAAGGATTAACCCCCCTCCTTTTACGCACACAGGCGCACACTTGTGCATGAGCCCGCAGCCATGAGACAGCAGAGGACCGTTGTTCTGTTTTGGCTATACACTCATAAACTAGTCTCTGGTTGCAGGAAACAGGTTAAACATCTTCTGAAGAGCCAATGAATTTCTCAGTCTGAGTCCTTTATGTAGGTATTTTTAGTCAAATGAAGCAAATCTCCAACCAACCTGGTGGAATTATAGACCCCCATACAAAAAAATAGGCAATATACAGTATGTAGGTGTGTAGCACTTCAAGCACTTACAGCCAAACTCCATTCAGAAATTGGCCATTTCTACTGAGATGACTACTTACAGCTGATGCACTCTTCTCAGATTGTGTTCATGTCTCCACACACCCATGTTAGTGGAGCGGATAGTGGAAAAATCATGCAAATAGTGATACAAGCACCAAATTTGGCATGATGATTCCAGAAGGGACACTGAGCAAATATAAACGATTGGCCACTTGAACCCAAATTGACCTGATAATGGTTTCTCTCATAGAAATTCAACTACTTGGTCGATTTTGAGTGATCTTGGTGTCAAATTATATGTTTTCTAGCATGCTGGATCTAATTTTGATAGTTTAAACAATTTTCAACTGCAATATGGCGGCCATTTGTCTGTTTAGTGTCTGCTTCCTCGTGAGAGCATGGGGTCACAGCATCCAGGGACTTCCTATTGTTACTGATGGGTTTGTCTCCTTGTGTCGCAATTAACCGTGCGAGATATTTCAGCTTCACACACACTTTCTCGGCGGGAAAATGAAACAGCTGGGTCTTGATGCTTGATTCCCTGGCCGCCATATTGCAGTTAAAAATTAATAAAACTATCAAAATTAGATCCAGCATGCTAGAAAACCTATAATTTGACACCAACATCACTCAAATCGACCAACTGGATGCATTTCTATGAGAGAAATCATTATCAGCAGGTCAATTTGGTGGCCATCTTGAAAAATGGCCGCCATCCTGGATTTTCAAGTGGCCAGTCGTTTATATTTGCTTAGTGAACCCTCAGCAATCATCATGCCAAATTTTGTGCTTGTATCACTATTTGCACAATTTGACTGAAAAATGTATGTTATCCGCTCCACTACGTTAGGCTTTATGTTTTAAAATACCAGCAATCAAAATGGACATTTTTTTAATATCAACTATTTCTTATTCTGACAAATCGGAGCATTTTGTACAACCGATGATATCCCTAATACTGAGTTGGATACTGTAAGCCTCTGTGTTGGCTCTGTTCCTACCTGTAAGGCTTCAGTTATAGAGGCTAATCCTCTCTAAGTCTCTAAATTGGCAAACAGATAATTTTGTAATTTGGAAATCCCATAACTGCACCCTCTCATGATTATTCATAAATATAGAGCAGGCTATACCTGATGGACATTGAACTTAAAATATATATCCTTTATTACATCTTCACGTGAGGCAGAGATTTTCCCTGCGCGCGCACGATCCATTGACACAAACACACTGAACGCGCACATTCAAGGAATTCTGCTGCACAGAGCTGCGTCAATGTAAACCAACCACAACAGGAAGTTAGGTACAATTTACTTCAAAATAAAAAAAAAAGTGGAAAATACAGTCAAGAGGGGAACAAAAGAATAGGAATAACTGCAGCTTTTTGGAGGTTGATTGGGTTGATAATTTTTTTTTTTTAAGAATAAAAAAAAAAAGAATATAAGAAATATGTACAAATATTTGCATTAAAGGTCCCATTTTATAAAAAAGTGAGATTTTCATGTTTTTTTATTATAAAGCAGGTTTTAGTCCTATATAAATACTGTGAAAGTATCAAAATACACAATCCACAGGGAAATACACACAGCCCATATTCAGAAACTCTGCATTTGAAACAAGCTGTCAGGATTTATGTCCATTTGTGATGTCACAAATATACAATATATGTATAGATCATCACACGGTTTCAAACATTCTAAATGTGTCCCAGTTTATTTCCTGGTTGCAGTGTATGTGAATAACATAACGGGCTGTGTGTATTTCTCCGTATATTGAGCGTTTTGATATTTTCACAGTATTTATATAGCACTTAAACCTGCCTTATAATGTAAAAGGCATGAAAATCTCACTTTTTTACAATATGGGACCTTTAAGGTTGCTTTGCCTTAATACAAAAGCTGAAATTATAATATGTGACATTTGTAGGACACATTGAGAAACAACAACACATGTCAGTTTTATTTATTTATTTATTTGCACATATATAAAACTGCACAAAATCCAGTCAATGAAAAAAAAGGAGAGAAGAAAAAAAAAACAATAACAAAAGAGGAAGGATCTAAACTTTCTAAAAATACAACAAAAGTACACAAAATGTGCAGAAAAAACTAACAAAACAGTGGAAAACAATCCAATAAAAACAATTAAATACATTAAAAAAAAACAGTACAGAAAAAAAGAAAATACATCTAAACATATCAAAAGATAATTAGAAATCATTAATTAAATGTGATGATCATTTCCTTTTAATTGTTTTGTAAAAGTTTGTAGCCTCTTTTGTTTTTCTGCCAAGCTGTTCCAAAAGGAAACAAGGATGTCTTTTATTTTGAAATTTTCAACCAGAACCGAGGCTACTAACCATCAGCAGCTTGACAGGTGTTTTTTCGTTGCCACAAAAACATGGATGTGAGTCAGATAATCGATTCAATTGTTATGTTTTTGCATCACAAGATGTAGCATCAGCTTCTGGGAACATTGAGGAGGAACTTTACCTTGAATTGAAAGCTGGAAATTGATTTTTTTTCTGGAGTAAAAGAAAGAAAGAAAGGTTAAGCTCCTTAAAGCCCACCGAGGGAGGCTCCTTTTGTCTCTATTGTTGTTGTTTTTATCGTTTTATCAACATGGACATGTACGGATACAGCGGGGTCTTCCTGGTGAAGAGATTCCTGGACACTGATGGTGTTGTTGAAGTCAGTAACATGTCAGACATCAACAAGGCGAGTCCTCAGGGCTGTGATAACGGAGCTCTGACGGACCGGTTCGGCGTCCTGATCCAGGGACTCCTGGCTATTGTTGCCTTCAGTACTCTAATGTGTGAGTATATGCTCTTAAAACCTCAATATAACTCAATATCTGGGCTTAAAACTTCAATATAATTCAATATCTGGTCTTAAAACTTCAATATAACTCAATATCTGGTCTTAAAACTTCAATATAACTCAACACCTCTTTAGTGTTTACCAGTGAGAGGATGCACACAAACACAAAGTTGCAGGAAACTGCCTTTTAAAAGGCTTAAACTAGTCCACGTGGCGTGTTGTTGACGTTTGATTGCCTCATTAGCGCTGCACCAAATTCCATTGAAAAATATGCAAATTTAATATTTCCTTGCTTTTTTGACAAAAATACATACAAACATTGAACTCATTAAACATAACCTGGCTAATAAGGGCGCTCTATTAAATTCGGCATGCATTTAACCCAGCCAACATGGTTATGTGGGCCCCCCATGGGTTATGCTGGGGGTACCTGGGTACCAAGTGGGTATGTGGGCCCAAAATGGGCATCTTATCTGGGGCCCACTTGGATCAACTAAGTAGGTCCCATGCGGGCTTCCCAAGTGGGTTCTAGTTGGGTCACTATTGGGAAATCAGTGCATGGGCTCAGAATGGGCAACACAAATGGCGCCCACTTGGGTCAACTAAGTTGGTCCCACATACCCAAGTGGGTCCTAGTTGGGTCACTAATGGGAAATTAGTGCATGGGGCCAACATGGAAACTGTGGACAAACCCACTTACAACCCATATTTTAGGCCATGTAGTCCCAATGTAGTTCCCACATAGAACTGAAACCTGGGGCCGAGATGGGTTGTGGTTTATGTTGCCCAGATTGGGCCCATAAAACACCCAGTGTACTCCTGCATGAAACCAACAAGGGCAATTGGCACGGGGCCATTATGGAACCCATGGACAATCCCATATAGGGCCCATTTTTCAGCCCATTTACTACCCACATGGGCCACACATACACATGTTGGCTGGGTAGGTGCTGTAAACATAACACATTATGAAGGAATTTCAGCTTTTTTTGTTAATTAATTGCCACCACAAACATGTTCCACGTCCACTAAATAAGACGGTTGCTATGAGTGTTATCAATCTGTGTGAATCCTTTCTTTAAGTGCATATTGTAGGAAAATTACGCGCGGTTTGTGTCATATCTAAACACCGAATTTGCCTTTAAGACCCAAATTAACAATACAAAATAAGGTACACCTACCACACTGGTTGGTGTGCCTGTAAGCAAAGCAGCATCACAAATTGGGGAGGTTTTTAAGGGAAATGTCTTTATTGGATCCAGGGCTTTGTTGTTGTTGCCCATTTATCACCAAAACACCTGCAAACAATGTACAAATACATTATCTGTATGTTTGTTAAGTGAAATTTAATATTGAGCAAACATAACAATGGCTTCTGTTATGATTGATTTAAAGAAACTTGAATTTCAGAGTTAATATCTGTTTTTAATTGTGATATATAACCAGTATCACAACTAGTATTTCACAGTTTTAAGTGAACTATATCAGAGCTTCAGTCACTTTCTCAGTGTTTTTGGTTGGCTGCCTTAACAGCAAAACAAGATGCTCCTTCACAGCCAGATTATTACACCGAATGAACAATGGCTATTATTGACTGCTAAGTAACTTGTGATTCTGTGGCAGCTGACTCGGAGAATGCCGGGCATTACCGGTTTGGCACCACAGGCAATGTTTAATACATCCGCAGCTGAAAGGTGGGATTGATACTGAGTCAAGTAGGAACACTTAGTAACATCTTATTTTAATGCATGAGCACACAACCTCATATGTCTAATGATGACTTCCTGGATTATATTTAAGTTATAGTGTTGGTTCTTTTCCGATCAGTTTCCTTTAATATTCTGTGATAACTTTACTCCCCTATCAAGCGTCTGATTCAGAGCCTGTAAAAATGCTTATATTGTCAATTTAACCTTTGTATGGGATACATTTATGACCACTGATATGCCAAAATGCTACATGGAAATGAGATAAATCTAAAAGCCTGTGCATCCCGTGTAGCATCACTTATTCCATGAGTGTGTCGGCTTATGATCTAATAATTAGAGTTTGGTTTTAAAAGGTCAATGCAGCCGTGTTCAGAGCAGTGAAGTGTTGCAGAATTAGACCAAGCCTTGAGGGTGAGTGAGATCAATGAGCTCTAACCTCCACTCAGTTACTTATTAGTAGAGAAATCAATACCCCCCCTTCTCTCTCTCTCCTCTCTCTCTCTCTCACGTTTTTTTTTTCCTTTCCTGTTCTCAGCATGCTCACAAGTGTCGTTCTTGGTCAAAGCACATGCATCTGTTAATATTTATACCACATTATTTGTGTGCAGCGGAGCATTAAGAGCCCTTCAGCTATGATCACGGTGGCCGTATGCCAAGTCACAGCCGAGCCTGCGCCATGCATCCCTTCACTGATCTGTGTTTAGAGTGCTCTTCCTCAAAGCTATTTCTGTGAGTTTCCTTCCACTGACTCGTCATTGTTGCTGCACTCACATAATCCTGAACCTCCAGTAGAGCTACCGCAGCTCTTTAATGCAAAACTTTGTATTTTAAACCAGTTAGATTTGAGCATTTTTGTGAAGAGAAAAGTTTGTTAACCAACAAATCTGTATCGGCTGATACAGCGCACCGATCCGATATGAATAAATGTGAATACAAATTGTGAATAATTACACTGTGCTCTAAAAAAAAACGCTGCTATTAGGAGATTACAGATGTCAAACACGTCTGCAGGAAGCCTCGCTCATGTGTTCACATGCCGAGTCACATTCTCTGACCTTGTTAGATGGCGAGATAGAGGAACAGTGAGCGTCTGTTCACCCTGAGCCCGGTGGGGAGGAACGAAGTGTTGTGGCAGCATGCAAAAGAAAAAAAAAAAAGGATGATATTCGAACGTCTGTGTTTCATCTGTCCTCGCTCCCCCTCTGCCCTTCAACCCTGCAGAGAGAGATGAGGCTCACGGCAGAGGTCAAACAAACTCTAAAGAAGCTGTGTTACATGTTGAGGTTTTTCAGGATAAACACAAGTCTATTGGGAACGTTATTGATTAACTGATTGGCTTTCTTTTTCTTTGTTTGCAGTGAAGAGGTTCCGGGAGCCTGTAGGGATCAGACGACCATGGAGGATCTGGTCAGAAATGTTTCTTCTTTGTTATCCTGTCCTACATTCTTACATTTGACATGCTTGCATAGATGAGTAAAGTCTATTAAAGTCAAGAAAATGTTGAAATAATTGCTGCACTGCTCAGGAAAGTCAGTGTTGGAAATGAAGTAAAAAAAAAAACAGGTGCTCTTCAGGGATGGGGTAAGTAGTCAAATAAAAATGTGACTGACCAGCTTACTTTGAAATGAAGTCCTTGGTAATATCCGAGGCACTCTGAATGTGAATTTAAAAGCCTTTATTCAAACATGGATAACACCCACCAACGTGTTTCGCCTCAACAAGTCTTCATCAGGGTGTGTAGTTTGGTGAGAACAGCTGTTCAAAATTAATATCTGATCAGGGGGTACCCACTCGACACAATAAAATAACAATGGACATATCAAAATATATATACTGTATAAAGTGTGAAAAGACAAATGTGCTAATATAAATTATAATGCTCACAAAATAATAATTGAATATATAATATATAATAATAATAATATATACAAATATAAAAAGTTAATACAAATAATAAAAATAAATAAATAAAATGAAAATAAAAATTAAAATAAGTGTGAGACAGATGAATAAAGTAATAAATAACAAAAGTAATAAACACAGTGTTCCCTGTCAAACTTGATACTGAAAAAACACTATTTTTTTTTTTTTATTATAATTGTTTTAATTTTCATATTTATTTATGATATTTTTTATATATTATATATATATATTTGTTTTGGGAAGCATTATAATTTATATTGGCACATTATTTGTATTTTCACACTTTATACATATATTTTGATAAGTCTATTATCATTGTTTCAAGTAGATAGCATTCTCATGTCATGTGTCCCATGACCCCCTGATCAGATTTTAATTTTGAACACCTGTTCTCACCAAACTACACACCCTGATGAACACTTGCTGACATGTTGATGGGTGTTATCCATGTCTCAATAAAGGATTTTTAATTCACAATCAGAGTGCCTCGGATATTTTCTAGATCTTATACCAAGGACATCCTTTCAAAGTAAGCTGAACAGTCACTGTTCTTTACTTTTATTAAAGTAGAAAATGTTGGTTGAACAGTAATTTCTCTCAGGGATTGATCAAATGAGCCAACCTGGACAATAAAAAGCTTCACATTTCTCCTCCTGCTGTCTAGTGTAAATATAATATTGGGGTTTCTTGACATTAAAATGTTTAGAATACATTTTTTAAACATGCAACACAGTAGAATAAAGAAATCAAATTCATCAAAAATGTTTTTTTTTTCCAGGTTTTTCGACACATCCAAGCAGGCCATCGGTGCTCTTTTCATCCATTTTGCCAACGTCTTCCTGTCCACGCTCACCGAAGAGGACCCGTGCTCCCTGTGAGTTACTGATCAGCACAAACAAGACTGTCCGACTGTCATGGCTCTTTCTCACTGAAAATGTGATTTCTTATTGTTTACCAAAGGTATCTGATGAACTTCCTGCTGGACGCCACGTTGGGGATGCTGGTCATCTGGCTGGCTGTGATGTTGGTGTCCAGACTAGTAGAGTACAAGCAGTGGACGCTGCTCATGTTTGGAGAATATGGTGAGTGAAAAATCGCTTTTCTTTCACCTTTTTGTTTCTAAAATGACAGAGGAGTTGTTTTTAGGTTAATTACACCAGCTTGCAGCTGTGGTTTTCCGCCACCAGAGGGCGCTGGAGACCCACTGGGGGTAGACAGGGAGGAGAGCCAGCATCTCCAGCTGCAACCCAGACTGGAAAACATTCCCACTGGTGGCTTCAGAGGGGGATTAACTCCACGCCAGTTATTACACTCACTCACTCTACTGTAGTTTTTCCTTCCTTGTGTGATGGAAAATTTCACTGAAACAACTTGTGAGGCTGATTAGGTTTCCATCTCACTCCTCTTTAATGATCAGGGTCATGTTTATATTTGCTCAGTGGTTTCTTTCTTTCCTCTATTTCCCCTTTCTCTCTCTCTGTCTCTTTTGTGGTAGCAATCAAACAGTAGGAAGTGAAGTTTTATTAAAGTAACAAAGACCAGGATTTAGTCTGTGTCACAGCACATGTATACAGCAGATTTAGACACAGTTTCATAGGAGCTTGAACCGGTTACAGCAACAGCAGAGTGTCCACCTCCTAATCTTGATAATCCCATTATTGATTACTTGTTTATTACCAGTGCCACATCTCCCGTCATCAGTGCCAGGTCTCCCACGCTTGTATTTATTTAAGGTCAGGATGGCCTGACATGTCTGTATTAACACAGTCATCATAACAGGCACAGGTTCATGAGGTTGATCACTCTTAGATTAAAATGAATACATGATATCTGTTTAGCTGAAGTAATTAACAGAGATTTCCTACCACACTTTCTTCTCCCTTCTTCCCGTCTTAATGACAGACTTGTCCCTCTTTGTGTCTAAAATGCTGAGACACCTGTGTAACAGACCTTTTGGAAAGGTTTAAGTTTATATCCTACTAAAGATGCAGAACAGTTTCTAAGATTTTTATTGAAATGGAGCATGAAAATACATTCTTGATCTTGGACGTAGTAGTTTAAAGTAGTGGTAAGATGTAGCGTGTTTACAGTGGAAATATGTCAAAGCTAAAGAGTCATTTCTTTGCTGTAGTTGTTGTTTAGTTGACATCAGCCAAACAAATGTCAATAGTCAAACAAAATGATGAAATCAACCCTGTCTTATACTGAATGTGTCATGCAAAAATTTAATACAAAGAATTTTGCATAGCACAACCAATTTGAGACTTACAGGTGCTAAAAATTGGAATAAATGAAATTAAATAATAGGAAAAAAAAACCCTGGAGGGCCAAAATAAATAATATAATAAAATTAAATAAGAAATATATGTTTTATTTTTTCATCAAAATAAATCAAATTAAATAAAAAATGATTCTGGTGGGCCAAAGTAAATAATACAATAAATGAAATAATAAATATTTGTTTTTTTCCCCATCAAAATAAATAAATGAATGAATGAAATTAAAAGAAATTCTGGTGGGCCCAAATGAAGTACTTCAAATTGAAATAAAGAATAAAATCTTTCAACTTGGGTAAAATACGTAATTTCACAAAATAAAGTGCAGAAAAAGTGAGAGAAAACTACTTGCATTTTTTTAGTCCTGCAGGTGAAGACTGGCTATAATGAAGTGTTTATATGTGATGGCCACTTTACTGATGTGTGTCAACCTCTTCTCCTCCAGGTGACCCTCCGCAGGCAGCAGCGTGGCTCGGTCAGTGTGGCATCTACCTGCTCATCATGGTGCTGGAGAAAGGTGTGATCAGCCTGGTGCTGCTCGTCCCCGGATGGTCCAAAGTAAGGAGATCTTACAGCTACTTGTGGTGCTCTCAGGTCCTATGTGAAAGATGGCGTCCTGTGACGGTATCATCTGACATGAACCCCACTTTACTTGAACTGAAACCAGGTTTTCACTTTTTTTATTGTAACAAACAGAAAAAAAAATGTTCATCCCAAACTGATCTCAGCCATGTCAACCAGACTCCATGAAAACATCTGCACATTTTAACAAACTTCTCTCATTTCTATTTTGGCGTTTGAAATTCCCTGCAGCATTTGAAAGCCATCAAGACTCGAGAGAGAATAAACAAGTGGAGGATAAAAATGACTTGTTTTTTGATTTTAATGGAAACATAGAGGCAGTGTTCATGTATTTGAAGGACAGTTTGTTTGCATGACATTGGGGGTCATATTTGTTTAATCAAATTAGCCTTTGGGATGGCAACAGATGCCCTTCTAAGGAATAAAAAAGCGGGTTATTTGTTTATTACTTAATTATCCATTTCCCAATAGAAGGAGTTTTGTAAAGCTCTGGAGACCCTACTTCCTTTGTTTAGAGATTGTCTCTGTGCTCTTTCTTTTATAAACTGTGATTATAAATATTAGCAGTAACACAGTTTATTCTGGTGCACTTTAGAATCAAGTCTGTGAACTTCAGTCTGTCTATTTGTATTTGTTTTACATGATTATAGCCCATTTAATTCAGATTTAATACTACTGCAACATTGATATTAGTGCAATACAATCCTAAATGTTTTGTTTGTTTGTAAATTTGATCTGTTTCAATATATACATACATGGCTATAAATAAAGTGAGCTGAGTTTAATATAAATCAACCACAATAGCAATTTATAGCCTTTTTATAAACATGTTACACTTATACGTTATATAATATATAGATACGAAAAAGAAAATCTGAAAATTGTATAGACCAGAGTAAATAAAATATAATAAATAAAATATAAACACATGCATATATGTTATACATGCTGTACACAAAACATATACAAGTGTAATATTTTAATAAATCGGTATGAAAGGGGCCATAACCATGAAAACAGAATATACAGTATATTCTAATACATGTTTTTTCCGCAAGGATAGTGTTAAAGTATAGGGAGGAAATTGGTCTGTATCAATACATAAATACACAAATAATCATTGTATTATTACTGATCATTTTTACACCAAACATCACCATAGAATTAGAGGAATTCAGTGGTTTATCAAGTTTTATAACCACCTTTTAGATGGTGGTACTCAAAAGCTCTTTATTGTTTGTCCTGATGTCAGTGTGTTAAACTTTCCTGTCCTCCGTTCCAGTTGCAGGAGGTGCTGCTGAGCTACATTGCGAACCCTCAAGTGGAGCTGGTGCTGGTCATGCTCATCGTGCCCTTCATAGTGAACGTGAGCAGCACTTTCATCATCTAGTTGCCACATTGCCTTGTCATAGTGTTGAAGGGATAGTTTGGGTGTTTTGAAGTGGGGATGTATGAGGTACTTATCCATAGTCAGTGTGTTACCTACAATAGATGACGATCGGCACGTCCCCAGTTTGGAGAAACAGACTTGAGTACCCATGAAAGGTCTTTTAATAAGAAGTGAGTTTAGTCTTTAGTAACCCCAGTCTGGTCTCTCTGGCTCCTCCTACAGTCCATCATGTTCTGGGTGGTCGACAGCCTGATGATGAGGAAGTACAAGACGATGAAGAGCCTGGACGACTCCTGCGACAGCTCGGTGAAGAAGGCCGACTCGCCGCCCTGGATGAACAGCGAGGAGTCACGGGTGAGAAAAACTTGAATGAATCCACCAACAGGAGCAGAGAGCAACGTGAGCTCTGGTTAACAGCCGGTTATCGTTTTTAGTCACTGACGTGATTAAACCAGCTGCTACGTTCTGGAGATCATCTCCGTTCAACTTCATTAGATCTGTAATCAGGAATTGAAACAAACAACAGGGTCACATCCAAAACGTTTAACAGAACTTTCCCCCTGATATCTGTTTCCATGTCTTTGTAAAATGCGTTCTCACCAGACCACTTAGAGATATCAGACGGACCCATCTGCTCTCTGGTCTTTTAAAGGGATTACTTTTGATGTTATGAAAAAGTTCCCTGAAGCCCGTTCCCAAACAAGAATGTGACAGTTTAATATCTTTAAGACTTTAATGTGTGTGAAAATGGGCGTTGATGGTTGAGGCACCCACACGGTCACGCTGGGTGTCAACCGCACCTGTTGTTTTGGGGGGATGAGCATAGCGTAGACACACAGAGACACACACAGACACACACAGACACATATGTTCTCTCTCTACATTTGATCTAATGAGGAACAAACCCAGAGGAATCCAGTCCAAGAAATACTGAGTCAGACTCCCTCTCCTCCCCAATTACTGTGGTTTTCTGTGAGGTTTCTTTCCCTCTTAAGAGTCAAAATATGAAATTTGGTTATTCCTATCAAGATTTCAAGATTATTTAAATTTTTCTGCAGAAGTGCAGAACAAGTGCAGAAGCCCCCCGAGATCAGTTTTTGGAGAAAAGTAGAGCATGTTGTCGTGGTTTTGATGAAGTTTTTGAATTGTGTGTTGTTCTGCAAATTAAAAAGTGAGGT
Organism: Sebastiscus tertius; assembly: GCA_916701665.1. NCBI lineage: Eukaryota > Metazoa > Chordata > Actinopteri > Perciformes > Sebastidae > Sebastiscus > Sebastiscus tertius. The sequence goes on along the minus strand of CAKAOH010038821.1, from coordinate 27,367 downwards.
CATACAAATCACAAAAACATGTTTTCTCACTCTCCCTTAGTGGTAATTATTCATGCAGAGAGTTTTTTTAATTTTTAGGGCTGTCCTCGACCAAAGAAATTCTTAGTCGACTAACACGCCATACGATTTATTTGATTTAATCGATAGATCTGTAAAACTGATTTTCTCCACAAAGAATCACACAAAAGCACCCCTTTAAATCTGGTGTTTATCAGAGATGTGCTCATTAGTTTCTTAGAAATAAATCATTCGGCATGAAAAAAGCATAATATTTATTTTTTTAATTTTTTTTAATTTTTTAATTAATTAATTAATTAATTAATTAATTTATTTATTTTTATTTTTTATTTTCATTTATTTATTCATTTTTTTAACTTGACAAATGGAAATCATATTTCTGATTTAAGTTTAAATTTGTTGTAACAACCCCGCAAAATTATTTGCATGATTTGCTTTCTGAATTATTCTTTGATCATAATTATCTTGTAATAATAACAACATACTTACAGTACGTTTATGAGCGCCACTTCAACTGATATGTTAAAGGACCGTTACACCCAAATTACAAAAGTATAATAATCATTTTGGATTGATTCTGCCCCGGATTTCTGCCTCCAACCCAATATGTTGTTCAACACGCACCTTATTTTTGTGGTATCCACACACTTTTGGCCATGTAGTGTAGGTCAGAAAGGTTTCCACAACTTAATTGACAAATTTATTTTGTAGTTTGGGTGAATCAAAGAATATTTTTTTATTGTTTTATTTACTTGTAGACAATACAGAGACAATAAGCAAAAAGAAAGAGACAGACATGCAATAAAAAGTCCTCGGCTGGAATCAAACTGGCATCGCACGCGATCAGACATTTTAATCGTCTCCTGTGAGTTTTGGATCGAGTTCTGGTTTATCTGGGGAACTTTAACAGGCCTGTTGTTGTGTTCAGGGAATCACTTTAATAGCTGCCCCCTCCACACAGCACAGAAGTCATTTCTTCTTTCCCCTCTCTCAGGAAAGATTGAACTGATAGACGTCAGGGCAAATGACTGTCGGAGTGCATGACCCTCGTGTTCAGAGGGATGAGAGTGTTTACCCCTCCCTCCCCTCACTCTTTCCTTTCCCCTGGTCATATGCCAGGCGACCATAAATCAGGCCTTCATCCCGGGAATAAGAGTGACATTTAGAAGTGGTTTCCACGCGCTGATGTTATGGAAAGTGGAGTGAAGGAGTGGAGGAGGACGACGGATAGAGAGGCATTGACTTGGACGAGGTCTTGGTGGGGGTGGTGGTCAAAGCTACGGTCACAATGCTGTTGTTGTGGCTGGTGTTGCTGCGTGTGACATCAAGGTTATCATGGAGACGATTAGCCCCTAGTGACAAAAAGACACTAGGGGTGACAGTCTTTATCTCAATATCTGTACCGCTCTACAAAGTGGTCTTCATATCAGCTTTCCCACATGTCAAACACTAACATAAAGCAGCATATGGAGGTTTTATAATGCCGTAAATGTCATATAAATGAGGAATTTTGCTCTGTTGGGATTTGAATCTTCCAGGCTGCGGGTTATTTTCCACTTTAAGCTGGGAATGCAGAGCTGAGATATTTCCCAGCTTTTTTCGTCAAAGATGCAGCTACATGATTCCACTTTGTCTTATTTGTTCTGCGGCCTGCATTCATCAACCTCTTCTGTCTTCTCTCAGGTGCTGCTGACCGTTGATACAGACACCGACGAGGCTTCGGAGGGGGAGGAAGACCCTGGCGATGCTGGACCAGTCCCTTTTGTGCAGTATTCTGGAGGGCCGCTGAGACCCAGCTGGGTGGTGGTGTAAACCCAGGTGAAGCTACTCATCCATCTACTATCCGCACACACAACACACTCTTAAGAGCCTAAATATGATCACAAACACAAACAAACCTTGCACCCTTAACTCCTCAAAGGTCTAAATATCAGCTTCAACACTACAGCCTTATCTGCCTTCCTCTCTGCACTGACTCGGTGCATGCACGTAAATTAAATTGCATCTTGGGAATTAGAAGCTCTTTATCCTCTCACCTTGCTGCCTCCGTTTGCTGCAAGGGAACATCAGAGTAACCACAACTGAGGGTACGTGGAGAGAGATTATTAAGGAGGGCAACGCCCGCAGGGTAAAACGTGCGGGTGGTAATGACAAAGACTGAAATAAATCTGTCTTCTCTCCACGGCGGGGAGTTTTGGAAATGAAGCTGCTCTAAAGAGAGTCATTTATGGTGTATCATATTCCAAAGAGGAGAGAGTATACATATATATGAATGCTTTAAGATGATACGCCGTCAAATATAATCAAATCCACCTTTTAAATTAAGGTGTAATTATAGTCATTCCGGCGATTTCTCCCTCCAGCTGCTTACTTTAAGCTTGAAAGACGGTTAATGGTCTTGTGTTTTTTGCAGTCATGAAGGACCAAACATGTTGAAAGTAGTGGTTCTATGGAAATGTTTTAGCTCTTTGCAACAGGCTGCTTTCAAATATATATAAATATATATATATGTATGTGTGGGCAGGAAGTGGTTTCATGTGATGGTTTAAAGGACCAGGTTACACTATGTTTCTGCAATGATTTTTATATTCGTTGTATACGATGGAGTACTGGGGCCAAAAAACCCCTGAGATTTTCAGAATAATGTTGAATATTTTGAGGAAAAAGTCCCAATTTTATGAGAAAAATTTGTAATATTACAAGAATAAAGTCATAATTTTACAAAACAAATGTAATGATATATGATATGATATCTCATGTCTGTACGCTAAATATGAAGCTACAGCCAGGTGATGGTAGACTGGAAATAGGGGGGAACAGCTAGCCTGGCTCTATCCAAGGGTAACAAAATGTACCTACTAGCATTTCTACATCTCATTAATTAGCACATTATATCTTGTTTGTTTTGTCCGCGCAAAATTTGAGGTGTGTAAATGACAAGTTGGGGTTTCACGAGGGTTTATATGGCAGGCTATGGGAACTACAGTGAAGATACAGGCATCATATGAAACTAGAAAAACCTAATGAATCCATCAGTACCAACGATGTCATACTAGCTTGTCGTGAAGGAGGTTAAATAACGCTCCAAACTTATGCTAAATTTTGGTGAGGAAAAACTGGCATGGCCATTTTCAAAGGGGTCCCTTGACCTCTGACCTCAAGATATGTGAATGAAAATGGGTTCTATGGGTACCCACGAGTCTCCCCTTTACAGACATGCCCACTTTATGATAATCACATGCAGTTTGGGGCAAGTCATAGTCAAGTCAGCACACTGACACACTGACAGCTGTTGTTGCCTGTTGGGCTGCAGTTTGCCATGTTATGATTTGAGCATATTGTTTTATGCTAAATGCAGTACCTGTGACGGTTTCTGGACAATATTTGTCATTGTTTTGTGTTGTTAATTGATTTAAGTAATAAATATATGCATACATTTGCATAAAGCAAGAATATCTGACCACTCCCATGTTGATTAAATACTTGACAAATCTCCCTTTAAGGTACATTTTGAACATATGTGCGATTAATTTGTGATTAATTGCGATTAACTATCTTAATCGATTGATAGCACATTTTTTTTTTTTATAACATTTTTTTTTTTTTTTTAACCTACAACTTTATTTTCATAACATTCTGACTTTTCTTTCTCTTAAAATATTATGATTTTATTCTGAAAATCTCAGATTCTTCCTGCTAAGAATGGCCCTGCTACTCTGTCATAGTAATACTCTCAGTGGGATGATTCAGCAGCTGTGTATTCAACTTTTGGCACATTTATTTATTCTGTTTATATTTGTATATGTATTTGACTTTATATATCTTGTGGTCCAATCTGTGGTAACAACAGCGGAATAGGAAGTTTTTAGTGAAAATAGCAAATGGGAGAATTTTGAGAGTCCTCGCCAAACTACAGGTGGTAAACGTTTCTATTCTCCCGTTAACATTTATGGTTTAAAAGCCAAAAGGTCAACAGTTATCAACGTCTGTGTTTTATTTTGTATTTCAGTGTATCTTGTGTATTTTTTTTTTATAAACCAAATCATGAACATGTGGATAAAAAGGCACAACACGTCTTGTCGTTGGCAGGCCGTAACGTGCCGCGGTGCTTCTATACCGAATGTCTTTAATCTGTACTATGAATAAAGATGATTGACACATGAACTTGTGTCTGGTGTTGAATTCCTGCGGGGGCGAGGCAGCGGCGACGACAGACAACCGGAGCGCGGACCTGGCCAGAGCACACCTGTGTGGGCGGGGCCAGCAGCCCTGTGACCTCCAGCTGATGACAGGGAGCACTATGGAGCTGTATGTGTGTGTTAGGTGTGCATCTAGTCATTGGCGCTGGGACAAGGGGTTAGTTACCGGTGCTGGTTTCCATGGTAACCAGGTGTGACCTACAGCTCTTGGTCGTGGACATACATGTTCAGTGTGCAAGGAAATATGCATTCCCATATGTATGTCTCAGAAAACAACTTGAAAATGTGGGTTTAATTGTTTTATTTACAATTACAAATTATTGTAAAAAATAATACACATAATATAATAAAAAACATTTAATTTTCATTAGAAATAGTACAAAAATATATTCAAAAGAGGCACAAAAAAAGCTGAAATGTGAAGTTTTGTCATTTGGAAACATGATGTGCTATGGATACAGAGTAAAATGAGTTAAGTCACATAAACGCCACCGCTACAGTTCGTGCTATCACACTGCGTTGGTCCCGTGTGGCCAGTCCCCCGTGTCGAACATGTGTGACATCAAATAGTCCTCGTACTGTCCGTCTATCAGCTTGGCTGCGTTGTTGCGGGCGAACCAGCAGTCCACGCTCTGCGTCCCGCTGTAGATCCTCCTGCTCTTCTGGACCACCGGCACCGAGCGGTCCTTCACCTTCAGGACGGACGACGGCTTCATGCCGGCTTGTGCAGGAAGCTTCGCCACTCCCACTTCCTCATACAGGAACTGACCTGAAAGGAGAAATGAATCAAGGTTATTTTAGTCTCTGATATGAGTCTTTGAAGGCCAGCCAGCAACTCTTTTTGATTTTGTGTTGATGTTAAAGGGATAGTTCAGGTGTTTTGAAATGGGGTTGTATGAGGTACTTCTCCATAGTCAGTGTATTACTTTCAGTAGATGACGGTCAGCATGACACCGGTTCGGATAAACAGACATGAGTACCAGCACGGGAGTAAAGCAATGTACTGCTGTGGACGGGGACAGCAGCTAAACGGATTTTAGACGCATATGTAGAATACTTTCACCGCTTTACCTTGCTGTCAGACAGCCCTTTCCGACAGGGAACTGAAGCTGTTATCTATGCTCTCACCAAAGCCACCAGACTCCATTGGAAAAAACAATAATTTTATCTCACAGAACACGAGAGTTTCTGGTCAACCACTGCCTTGGTTAGTTTGTTTGTGCTATTGTGTGACTTTGGTGAATCCGAACTGTCCCTTTAAAAACACCAAAGTCACATAATAACAAAAACAAACCAACCAGTCGAGGCAGCAGTAGACCAGCAACCCCTGTGTTCTGCGAGGTAAAATTACTGTATTTTTCAATGGAGTCTGGTGGCTTTGAAGAGAGCATAGAACAGCTTCAGTTCTCCATCAGAAAGAGCTGTCTGACGGCAGGTTAAAGCAGTGAAAACGTTCAAGATATAGCACATACTTACATTGACATTGATTTTATTTTTTTTTTTTTTTTTTTTAGGTGTCTAAAATGCGTTTAGCTACTGCCCCCGTCCACAGCAGTACATTGCTTTGCTACTATCTACTGTAGGTAATACACTGACTATGGATAAGTACCTGATACAACTCCACTTCAAAACACCTGAACTATCCCTTTAAGTCTCACAAAAATACAAGGATTCTGTGTTTTTAACAGACATCCATCAATGGCAAGAAAGGAGAACTCAAAGGTGATGCCACAGTTTTAGTCACTAAATCTCCATCTGGGCAAATCCCAAATACCGTGATGATGGTCTACTGACCAAAATCTTGGCTTTATCCTTTAATACTTAAATCGAGCCAAAGTGTGCCTCTTTTCTCCTAATTTAATTTGTTGCTCTTCTTGCAAATTATGTCACAAGTGCAGTGACCTCAGTGACAATTAGGAAAAACACCCTAAACCGCATTGAGACACTAAAACTCTCCTCTGAAATTCACATTTGTTTGAGTCCGGCAGGTTCCACTGCAGCTTTAACCGGCTTAAGTAACACCACTTGCCTTTTTTAACTACAGCCCATTTACTGTGAATATTCATGATCCCCAGAGGACGATTTCTTGTGTTTTTATGACAGCCTGACTTTGTCTAGCTCCACCCTCACTTAAGCAATAACAGATTTCCATGAAACTTCAGGATCCACATGGGACAAAACCTTAAAGTTTAACTTCCCGTTAGATTAGGGCCTCAGACTCTGTATCTAAATCTAATCTTAAGACTCACCTGTTCCTCTCTGCCTTCCCCTACGGTTCATCCATGTGTTTTCTGTTTAAACTTGGGTCTCTATATATTGTTTATTCATTCTATTTTAACCCTTATAATATTGTACCATATATTTGTATGACAAGTAATGATGGAGTTCATCCGTCCTACTGAACTCTCAATCAGGACATAATTAAAGCTCATTAACACGTACCCAGCAGGCCGTGACAGTTGTGCGACAGCCCTTTGCTGTCACCGATGTAGAACCCCAGATGGTCTCTCTGGTAGGAGGCTGGGTTCTTGTACTGATGCAGCAGGATCACAAACATGATGTTTCCTCCGACCGTCACCGTCACATTGGACTTTCCCACAATAGACACCGACAGAACGCCACTGTCCACCGCCACCGTGGAGTGGCAGGGCAGCACCATCCTGTCCCGCCCGTCCAGGATGACCTTCTTAGGCGTCACCTCGATGTAGGCGCGTCTGGGGCGATCCACCACGATGGTGATGGTGCTGAAATAGGTGCGCTGCTGCTTGTGGCTGCCTGGGGGAGCTGGGGCGCCGATTAGCTTCCCGTTTACTGTCACACCTGGAGACAGATGACATAAATAATGTAGATCTTGATGTGAAGTAAGGGGTTTTAGTGCCGTGAGGAGTCTTACCGGAGTACTTGTGGTCCGACACCAGGCGCAGGACGTGTCCAGGCTCACCATTGATGTTGAAGCACACGGTCAGTTTACTGAGTGCGAACTCCACCACAAAGTGGGGGTCGCCATCCGCTGAGGTAGTTTAAAGGTTAAGAGAGAGAGAGATTAAAAATACAGCGACAAGAATCGGGAATATAATAAGCAGGCCTGAAAGTAGATTGATTTAAGTGATTTTTGAGAGCATCGTGTTTACGTTATGTGACCATGTAAACCAGCAGGTCGTCCGCTAATCGGAAAATTGGCGGTTCAATCCTGCATGTCAAACAAGATACTGAACCCCAAATTGCTCCCAAAGGATGTGCCATCGGTGTGTGAATGAGTATTTAGATTAGATCCTCATGGGCAGGTTGGCAGCCTCTGCCATCAGTGTATGAATGTGTGAATGCTGACATGTAGTGTAAAGCACTTTTGAGTGGTCAGAAGAGAAAGGCGCTATATAAATGCGTCCATTACTATTCAATATATATATATATATAAATCAGGAAGAGTTTTATGTTTGCAGAGAGATGGACGTTGCAAGTAATTACACCTTTCCAGGAATTATGTAATGTTTAAATAGTTTGACACTGTCTTGGCTTCGTTAGCATGACTCAGTGACTAAGACTCATCGTTTATCTTGTTCAAATATTACTATCTGGCAGGGTCAGAGAGTTCTTGTCCTTGGTACCACTTGTGGAAATTGTGCAGGGTTCATATTTACATCCTGTGATTACATACATATGACTAATGCTTAGGTTTTTATGGCTGATTCTGACTAAATTTGACTGTGTTTAGGCAAAAAAAAAATAGAAACAAACTAGTCAATCAATTGATCACACATTTTTTATCTGTTCAAAATTAACCTAAAAGGGAGATTTTTCAAGTATTTAATACTCTTATCAACATGGGAGTGGGAAAATATGCTGCTTTATGCAAATGTATGTATATATTTATTATTGGAAATAAATTAACAACACAAAACTATGACAAATATTGTCCAGAAACCCTCACAGGTACTGCATTTAGAATAAAAAATATGCTCAAATCATAACATGGCAAACTGCACTTTGGCCCTTTTAAATAAATGAATTAAATGTGACATTTGTGTGATGTTTTTCGTTGGTGTCTGGTCAAAAATAACTTGTAAAATGTGGAGTTCTGTGTGAATTAGGACTCATGATGTGAGTATTTCTACAGCTCTGTTATAAAGTTAGAATACCCACTTAGCTTTTAAATGGACAGAAAACCCCAGGAACATGCTTCAGCTTCAGAAAACACTTTGGCTCTCCATGTTACAAAGAAAACTAGTTTAGTTTTCTATGCCATAATAAATGAAACTTTAAAACTTGAACGTGACATCTCTATGAATCCTCTATCTAATGTAAAGAAAGGTGACGCCTGATTAGTCGCTGTCTTTAATTTATTTCTAAGGACTTCTGTTGATCCGTATAAAGAACCTCAGATTGTATTTTATGAGATAGTTTATATCTTTTATCTGGAGTCTCTTCATGCTTGTGAGAACCAGCTGAGATGAATAGAGAGCAACAGTAATGACGGGGTCATTAGCCCTCACTAACTACCTCTGATGGGGTCCCTCTCTTTACTGTAACACATCCACGTCTCATCTCCCAACTCTTCTGTCCCATTCGAACCACACTGTGTACGTTTGTGAACACGCACTTGCATGTTTTAAAGTGCCACGTAGTGCTTGTGTCGGTATTTCAATTAGACCCTGTGTGTCCTCTCCTCTTTTCAGGTCGTGTTCAGAGGCATCACTCAGACTGTCTGACGAACGTCCAAATTACAGGCCGCCCACACAGAGAGCGTAGAAAGAGAGTCCACTGTACATTCCCCCTCTCCTCTCTTTCAAGTCTCCTTTTTGGAGCCTTGTAACCGCTGAATATATGCTTACATTATATAAGGTTCAGAGGCTATCACATGAAAACAGGCAGGGGAAACTGTTTACATGAGAGAGAGAATGGAGTCACCTGATGTTTTGGAGATGGTGATGGATTTCTTGGCAGGTCGTCTCTCAGCTTTACCTGCAAGGAAGAGAATATTTATCTACTGCAATGAGTCAGAGGGCTGCTATTGTTTGACGCTTCCTCTTAAAATATTCCATATGAGTAATGGTGGCTCAGTTATTAGTGTAACACAAGGTGTCTGAAGAGCGAGAAAAGCTGTATGGTCTTCACGTTGTCTTATAGCCAAAAACATGGTTTGAAACATGGCCCTTAAAGGTTTGTAGTTTGTGCCTTTGAAGAGGACAATAGCTGTAGTTAGCTTGGATTTACAACAGTTACAATGGCTTCAAAAGGTAAAAATCATAGAAGCTTCTCAGATCTCTCTTGCAGCCTAATCCACCTCCCTTTAATATGTCCGTATGCTAAGTATCTTGCTAATACTCATATAAGTGCCACAGTTTGGTAAAATGTAGATAAATACATAGCGGTAAACAGCTAACCACCCTAGCGATAAAAGGAAACTGGGTCGTGTCTAGAAGGTAACCCCCAAATTGCGAAAACTTGCAAAAAAATTCTTGTGAGACTCGCTGCCCAACAACCTATCCTAACCTTAAACATCTCGCGAGAGTTTCGCAATTTGGCTATCTTTGGTTTTCTATCCCCCAAAACAGGGCGCAGTCTTGACATTTTGCAAGTACCCATATGTGCCGGTCTGATGTATGCAACAAAGGTTATTATAGGCTATTAATCTCAGTCATAGAGTTTAAATCCATTGTTATTGTTGTGAATCCAAGCAATCTGCAGCTGCCGTCCTCTGCAAAGGACTAACTTCTCAGAACCGCAGCGTTTGATACTCAAAATAATTTCAATGTAGATCGTTTCAATTCCACTTTAGACAATCAGTTTTTGTCTCTGTGTACTTGTCAGTTTATCTGAGAAACTTTTCAGACACCCTCTACTACCAAATCTAGGAGACTCACCAATCTGGTTGCTCAGAGATGAAGTCTGGATTCCTGGCTTCTCGTTGGGTTTCTGTGCCTCTCCGTCCTCTGTGTCAGCTGGCAGCTCATTGGCAGTTGAGACAGCCTCACCTGCTGATGGGGGAATGGTGGGCGCCGGGGCCATGGTGCCGTCAGCCATGACCTCGGGCTTCTCCACCACCAGGTTGGTGAGGGGGGTGAGGAAGTGGTAGGTCAGAGACAGATTGGTGGCCTGCTGGATGTGGTCTTCCCTCTCCT
>CAKAOH010038821.1:0-17011 GCA_916701665.1 Sebastiscus tertius | reverse complement strand
GCTTCCTCTTAAAATATTCCATATGAGTAATGGTGGCTCAGTTATTAGTGTAACACAAGGTGTCTGAAGAGCGAGAAAAGCTGTATGGTCTTCACGTTGTCTTATAGCCAAAAACATGGTTTGAAACATGGCCCTTAAAGGTTTGTAGTTTGTGCCTTTGAAGAGGACAATAGCTGTAGTTAGCTTGGATTTACAACAGTTACAATGGCTTCAAAAGGTAAAAATCATAGAAGCTTCTCAGATCTCTCTTGCAGCCTAATCCACCTCCCTTTAATATGTCCGTATGCTAAGTATCTTGCTAATACTCATATAAGTGCCACAGTTTGGTAAAATGTAGATAAATACAGTAGTAAACAGCTAACCACCCTAGCGATAAAAGGAAACTGGGTCGTGTCTAGAAGGTAACCCCCAAATTGTGAAAACTTGCTGCCCAACAACCTATCCTAACCTTAAACATCTCGCGAGAGTTTCGCAATTTGGCTATCTTTGGTTTTCTATCCCCCAAAACGGGGCGCAGTCTTGACATTTTGCAAGTACCCATATGTGCCGATCTGATGTATGCAACAAAGGTGAACAGCTAACCATCCTCTACTACCAAATCTAGGAGACTCACCAATCTGGTTGCTCAGAGATGAAGTCTGGATTCCTGGCTTCTCGTTGGGTTTCTGTGCCTCTCCGTCCTCTGTGTCAGCTGGCAGCTCATTGGCAGTTGAGACAGCCTCACCTGCTGATGGGGGAATGGTGGGCGCCGGGGCCATGGTGCCGTCAGCCAGGACCTCGGGCTTCTCCACCACCAGGTTGGTGAGGGGGGTGAGGAAGTGGTAGGTCAGAGACAGATTGGTGGCCTGCTGGATGTGGTCTTCCCTCTCCTTGCTGGTTTGGCTTCGCAGCCGCGACCGCAGTCTCTCCTTGACGCTCAGGAAACCCCAGACACGTTCCACAAAGTCCTCCGCTAGTGAACCCAAAGCAACTCCTAATTCCTGTGCGAGCACTGTCCCTGGCGTCTTAGCTCCAGTCGCCACCGCCGTCGTAGCTGCTTTCACGTGTTTCTCAGTCTCCATCTGTCGGTGCCGCAGTGGAACGTCAGTCTCCAGGACGATGCTCCTGTCGTTGTTGCTGGCTGTAACCTGGACGTGGAGGGATTCTGCGCTGCTGTTGGTCAGCTTGCCGGCGATGACGATCTCGGAGCCGTTGAAGTAGTTGGTGAAGAGATGCTGAGTGACGTACTGGACGGAGTCCACAGTGTAGTTGATCCTTATGTCAGACAGCAGAGGAGTTCCTATCTCATCGTAGAACCTAGAACGGAAGGAAGAAACATCTAGGATTCATACCTACACGGCAAAATAGGTTGTTATCAGAACAACCTACATGAGGATGATCCGTTCTGGTGTCCCTTTTGGTACTCCGTGTCGGGTGTTTGCTCAAAGGCACATCAGTGTTTGAGGCAGAAAAAGAAGCCTGTTATTACAGAATTCATCAAATGTCTTGGTTATTCAAACAAGCCACCTTCCGGCCATAAACCTGCTTGTCTAACCTCTCAAAGCTACTTCCACCCCACTTCAGAGTTTGTGCACACATTCATAAAAGAGTGTGTTCATAGCAAAGGTTGCGAGTGTGTGTGTGTCAGTCCTCTGTCCTGTCCTTGTTGTAACGCCGGAGTAAATCTCCTCACCCCTTAACCAGCGTGTTTGTTCAAGCCGGACGAGGGCTATTATCTGTGAAGTCTATCTGTTAACCCCACGTACATACTCAGATGCAGGTTTCACAACACACACACATTCCTGCTGAACTGAACAAACATCTTGTGTGTCTGAGTGCAGAAGAGAGAGAGAGAGAGACGAGGGTTGTGTGTAAAGGACAGAAAAAAAATGTCTTGGAGAGAAAGAGGGTGGCTGTTGTAGTCTGTGGCTGTCCCATGTTGAAGTTGATTAAAGAGGTCTGTTGTCAGCACCGTCACATTTGCGGTCCTCGTTGCCTCGTAACTTGATGAGAGATGGAGGGATGTGTCAGAGGGGTAGAAGGGAGGGATTAAGGAGAGCTAATTGCTTCATAAGAGCCGGATTATACACATATTAAGGGGAAATTTGACAATATTATCAATGATATCTTCTTATAAATTAGAAATTCTTTGTCATTTCATTTCATGTTCTAAACACCTGATGTCTAGTAGGTGTTTTATGGGAAAATCCTGTTTGATTAACAAGTAAGTTCTGCTAAGTGCAATTCAAAAACTTAAGCACCAAAGGTGATAACCTTGCACGACAGCTGGATTCTCGCAATGTCACGGGATAACGAACAAGCTGCTCCAGAATTTGTTTGTGACCGGACCGAGACCACTTCCTCTAAAGGGTCTTGCGGTGTTTGTCTTGTTCTGTAGTAGAATTGTTCTGGTACAATTGCTGTGTTCAGATCTGCCCAAACGATTCGTACCAGGGGGGAAATAAACCAGAATCTGAGTCAAATTAAGGTTTAGGCCAGTTTCACACCTGTTTTAGATTTTTTGAAGACTAGTTTCAGATCATTTATGAACCAGATATAAGAAGAAGCCTTCTTCTCTCATCTCAATTAGCACCATGAGATTCTTTGGTCCTATAATAGCAGGTGTAGCCACCAGCATCTTGAGTGTAGGTCATCTAGAGGCTGGGATAATGAGTAATCCCCATATTGGTTGCCATTTTTACAAATCCAAGATGGCTGCCATGTTAGCATGTGGAAAAATTATGATTTGTCATTTTTGGAAAACTCACGCAATGCAGAAGATGGCCTGTGATGGAAAAACATATAGACTGGATTGACGGAGACACTGAGACACAAAGCGAACTCTTACCCTTTGAGCATAGCGCTGGCGTCAGAATCCTCGTGGATGCGTCTCATCATCCCACAGTTTTCCAGAGCCATGCGCTCCAGCAGCCGGTAATCCACGTCGTTCCCAATCCCGATGGTGAAGATGCAGAACTTCTCTTGCACGGCTGAGCGAGTGTTACCCAGGATCGCAGTGGACTGCATCACCCCGACCGTGGGCCGTCCATCCGTCAGGAAAATAATGAGGGAGACGCTGTTCGGACTGGTGTCAGGGCTCGAGAGGTAATCACGAAGCAGAGAGGAGCCGGTCTGGATGGCACCATCGATATTTGTTCCTGCAGTGAGGAGACGTCATTACGGGTTACTGCTCAGGAAAACGTCAAGGATTGGAAACACAGCCAATAAGTCAATCTTTATAGATTTTATTGCCCTGAAGCCAGAAAATGAAAAGCTCATTAAACAAGATGTTTTTCCACTTTCAATTTATGGTGTTATCCAACACAGGCAACCAATTTCTGCCTAGACCTTTACATTTAATCATATTTACACCAGAAAATGTTCTCATAGTGCACTTTAAGTCTCCAGCGAATACATACATGTTACACCAGTCAATTCAAGTTAAGCAATTGTTATCGACAACTCTTGATAATACATTAATCCAACAAACAGAATCATCTGTGAAAATATAGGAATTGTGAAGAAGACATTTCTATAAGGATAACAATGCCTCACCTCCAGTGGGCATCAGCGTGAAAATAAACTTCTTGGCATCTCTGATGTTAAGGGGTGTCACCGGTACGAGGCGATTCGGCTGCCAAACTTTGATCCTATTGGAGAAGCTGATGAAGTTAAAGTGATCACCAGGTCGCAGATCCTTCACGATGGTGAACAGAGCATCTTTAGTCTGAGAAAGAAAGAGAAATAATTTAATCTTGTGTCAATCTCAGATATAGAACGTGGTCTTGGTCTCTGTGGTGTAGCCATACTTATTGTGTTATAACGCTGGTTGGAAACAAAACTATTTATCAAATGCCCAGCCCTTTGACCAGCTGTGGTGTATTTGTCACACGCACACACTCCACCCATGAATTGAGCCCAGGAGGGTGGTGTCAATAGTTTTGGAAACTAGTGTCAAAAATGTGTTTAAAAGGGCAGAAGGCTAGTTAATCTGAACACTTGACGATTTGTGTGTTGTTATATATCCATCCATCAACTTTTTGGAAACTAAAAATGCCCTTTTTAGTAGCTTGACTATGCTTCTTGCAATTTATCCGATGTTTTTTTTAAATGTGTTCGATATGCCATTGTTATACATTATTTAAAAGACACAGAGATTGTGTAATCCTTGCATTGATGCTGACATAATACATCAGAAACTTTATTGTCTTAGCCTACATTAGTTTAATTTGAACATGACAGATTTGCATGGAACTTGTTTGACACATACAGTAGGGTTTTGGCTGTTTGCTGATGATTAAGCATTATACCTTTTTAATAATTATTACATCCGCCAAAAAGGTTGTTTTTGGTTCAGTGTGTTGGTCTGTTTGTCAGCAGGATTACAGAAAACCTACTGGCCCCGATTTTCATGAAACTTGGTGAAAGGTTGTAGCATTGGCCAAGGAAGAACCCAATGAATGTTGGAATGGATGTGGGTGGATACACGCATTATTTTTCACTTATGGTAACACCCTTGGCCGACGCCTGCACTCTCTGAGTGCCCATCTAGTATTACACTGTATTGATTGATAGTTACAATTATGATACTTGACACCAGAAACGTAAGGTGCCAATGACCTAAAGGTTAGAGAAGTGAGCTTGTGACAGGAAGGTCGTCGGTTCAGGACAAATCTGGGTGATGAAAGTGAAAAACAATGCTTGCTCCTCCCTCATTACCACCATTGAGGTGCCCTTGAGCAATGCCCTTAACTCCAGCTGCTCCAGTGGAGTGGCCAGCAGATCAGACTGCGGTTGTACTGGACAACCTCCAGGTGTCAATGTGACCAGGGAATTCCTGGAAAAGAGAGCATTGCTCTCAGTGAAGCTCCCCCTGAATAAATAAGGATAATTACTCAGCATTAGTCTCTCTTGACGGCCTTCTAGTTTGCTTTGAATGTGTCCGTGTGAGGAAATAGACAAGAAAAGTAAATAGACTTCTTCCTTCTGTTCTGTTCCGGAGCTTCACAATGTCATCATCTCTGCAGCTCTGAGCGTGGGTGTGGTATATAATTTGGCGCTGGGGGGTTTATAGATGTCTATATGGGCTGTATACAGCAGGGGTCAGAACCACAGATTGACCCACACTGAAACCCTCTATTGTGAAGCCACATCAAAACACACTTGTTGTTCTGTTCCTGCGGCCCACTGGGGGCTGGCGATGGGTGGGGAGACGGATCAAGGGGTCGAGGGTGCTGTTGTCTAGAAAGTTCCATTACCCCATAGACACTGACCTTCCTCCCTCACAGCACGGCCTTGTGCTGTATGTTTCCACTTTTCTGTCTCACTGAAAATCTGTTTTTTCTCTCCTCTTGTCTGTTTCTGTGCTCATGGCAGCTGCAGAGATCAGCTCCGAGTCGGGCCGAGGGGATTATTATCGTGCTATTGCAGATGGAGGAAAAAAGGTCTGATATTGATATTCCAGTGTGGGAGTGAGGAGGTGGGGTGTCAGGTTTCAGAGCCAATACAGGCATTGCAATTCTGCTTAAAAGCAGATTAAATTGCTTTGCATGTGAAACAAGAACTTCCTCTCACACACTCTGGAAAAGTAAGAAGGTCATATCTGGCACTTGGCACTTTTAGCTACATTAGGTAAGACTTTAACGAGAAAATACACCAAACGTATCAGCCTAAATCCCAAATTGTTGTTGCATTAGATAAGTGTCCCTCAGACTAGCCCAAATTCAATTTTGGAGTCAGATATAAGTATTAGCAGGAAACTGCTCACTGGGAACAGATCATCAGGAAGTGAAAAATGAACATTTAAAGGCCCACACCTGTGGTTTGGTTTTCATCACCATGGAGATAAAATAATCTTAACTCAAGGTCCATTTACCAGCTTTTAACCCCATATTATGATCTTTATCATCAAATGGAGTTTTCTCAGGACCCCATCCACTGATTAAGACCGCAGGATGCATTAGAAAGCTCCATAAAAAGCCAGTAAGTGGACCTTTGTCAAGAATTAACTTTCAAGCTTGACACATTCTGTCACATAAACTGTGTTAACGCTGCATAGTACTGCAAAACTTTTTCATGATTGTGCTCACTGGACATCTGATGCTTGAGATTAAATGCACCAAACGTGTTTATTTCTGCTGTAAAGTTGGGCATTTCAACACGGGGGTCTATGGGGATTGACTCGCTTTTGAAGCCTCAAGTGGCCATTTGAGGAACTGCAGTTTTTGGCACTTCCTCGTTGGCTTCATTTCTCACGCTACGGAGGTTGCCGCTTGATTTAAAACTACAACTGTTTAAGCCTGCCGCTGGTACTGTCCAATATGTCGTGAGTCATTGGCGAACGACCTGTTCTGTTGTTAAGGTATGAGGATGTGTTGAAAAATACTGGATCTTTAAGAGTAAAAACCCAATCTATCTCTATGTAGGAGTGGAAACCCTGTACAGATACTGACAGCTTTACAGTTTTGTAGATATCCACTGAGTGTGCTGCTTTACCTGTCTGATCTTAGTCCCCAACATGGAGGCGCTGGTGTCGATCACAAACACCACATTCTTGGGCACAACTGGCAGGTCTTTGGGGGCAAAGTAGTGGACGAAGTGGCCGTTTAAAACCTGGGAAAGAAAGAAGTTTACGGACAGGCAACAGGCAGTGAGTTGGAGTAGTCGTGTGTGATCAGCAAAACACAGTTTGGTTCTGAAGACAGACTGAAGAGTTTGGCAGCAGAGTGATTGTGATGGCAGGAAACCAGAGAAATGAATCACTAACAGGTGGGTGGATGAGTGTGTGTGCGTAGAGTTGGATGGGGAATTTGTGTGCACTCTTGCAAAATATGAAAACTAATGGTTTTACAGTTTGCTCATCTGTGTTTCAAAGCAGCACCTGAATGTCTCCTATCCCCATGTCTCTCTGCACATCGTAGCGGATCACAAAGTCGCCCAGGATGCCGTTGGTGGTGATCTTGGCCTGTTGGACGATGTTGGGGCTGAAGGTGATCTTGCAGACGTTCTTTTCGTTTTTGATCGCGGTGCCGGCAGGAGGGTCGAGATTAGCTGAGACACAAAGAGAGGAAGCGTGTTTGTGTGTTTGTTTAACTGGCTCAAGGACAAAAACCCTGAAACGAGTAGGGTGACCGTGACATGAAAAGTGGATTGAAATAGATGACCTGTTTACTTAGCTGAGTTGGACAAAAACAAATACAGTTTTGGCATTGCTTTAAATAAATAAATAAAAAACAATTGATGATATTTAGAGTTATTAAGAGGGCGGCACTCTGATTCATCCCATTTTGAGAATATTTGTTTGCATGTCGCTAAAACATAATCATATACATCTTGAATGATTCCTATGTGATCAAATTAACAGATAACATAATGTATCTGTAAACCTGGTGTCTTGGGTGCATTAGGCCCAATTGCAGCGTTGGAGCTCCTGCCGTTGCGGAGCGGCAGCACCTGGAGGTCCGTGATGGGGGAGTGGTCGACGATGGTGACGTCCAGGCTGAGCCGGCTGACCAGCTGCAGCGGCCGCAGGCTGGTCACGTGCTCGTAGCGTCCCAGCCGCCTCTGCAGAAGCTCCTCGTAGGTCAGCAGGAACACGGCCCGGTTCCGACCCGGGATGCTGGCCTTCATCCTGAACACCTCCACCTCCGGCTCAGGCCTGGAGGAGGGGAGGGGAGGAGAGAGGAGGAGGAGACAGTGATGGTGAGTAAAGGTCCCTTTAATGCCAGCACTGCACGATGTGTGAGGGAAGCATTGACCAACCCTCAGTGGTTGGAAGTAGCCTAAGTACATTTACTAAACGACTGTACACTGTAAAAAAGTAGGGGCACCAGAAAGTGCCTGTTAAAAAATGGAAAAATACTGTCCGTTAATTAACATAAATAAACTGTAAAAAAAATGTTTTACAAGAAATATTTTACTTTTAACATATATTTATTGTTAGAATAGTCATACACTGTAAATCTAAGACCATTTACATATAAATCACAAATGAAACATGTAATTTTACGTTGCAAAAGCCCAAATTTACATTAACTCAGAAGTTTTGCAAAATAAATCTGTATTTTTACAAGAAATATTTCATAAAACTCTAAAAAACAGAATAATTATCTTTAAAAATGATCAAGAAAAGCTTAAATACAGATCATTACGATTGTGATTACAAAAAATACTGTAAATATAAGACCATTTACATA
Source organism: Sebastiscus tertius (assembly GCA_916701665.1). NCBI lineage: Eukaryota > Metazoa > Chordata > Actinopteri > Perciformes > Sebastidae > Sebastiscus > Sebastiscus tertius. The sequence continues at coordinate 8,837 of CAKAOH010038821.1, read as the reverse complement.
TAAATCACAAATGAAACATGTCATTTTTACATTTTTTTCTGTCATTTTGAAATACAGACAAAAAATTTAAAAATTTCTTGAAAAAAAATGTAAAAAAATATAATTTTTTTTACAATGTACTTATGTACAATTTTGAGGTACTTGTACTTTGTTGAGTATTTAAAATGTTCTGCTACTTTATACTTCCACTCTACTACATCTTTGAGAGAAATATTGTACTTTTTACATCACTACATTTATTTAAGAGCTTTTGAAATCAAGATTTTTACATGTGCCTATGAAATATATGATCAGTTTATAAAATATGATACATATACAGTTACAGATTAAACTGCCAAAAGTATATGAAGTAGTTAAATATATATGTATATATATATTAATATAGAAGGGAGAAGAAGACAAACATTGGGGTAATTAAGAAAGAGGAGGTGGAGCAGACCAAGTGGTGATATCATGACTGTGGAAGTGCTGCTTCTGTCTAATCTCACATCTTCCACTTCAATCCTTTCCTTCCTTCCTCCCTCTCCTCTGTCCTTTTACGGCGGAGTCAATGAATCACCAAATCTCATTTAATTAAATGTCACTTTTCATATGACAGCTGGAAACGTGATGTCACTCCTTCCATATGTCACAGAATCATACGACAGTCCTCCTCGCCCTCTGGAGCGATGATCTTATTTCAGACTCGCACACATACAGAAAACACACATATTATCAATGTCTGTTTGCACAAAAGGAGCATTAGAGGGAGCGAGAGCTGGTGTGTAATTAGGAGGAGACACCAGACCGGAGGAGTGGCCACACACACACACTGAAACAAACACTCTCAGGTTTCTCTTACCTTGCTTCACCTGACTCTTTGTTCCCGGCTTTGCCGTTCTCCTGCTTGACCCTCTTTTCCTTCGGCATGACCTCGCTCTGGTAGACACGCCCTCCGATGATCCTGGTGCACGGGGGAGGTCAAAGGTTGAGGATTAGAGCGGCGCTCATATTCAGGACCACCTATTGTCACGTTTCAACTGGGTTCTCTCGCACAAAAAGACTGAATTTTCGGGGGGCGAAATCCTGTTGTTACGGTTTTATGGGTGAATGAACTCTGCTCACATGTGTGTTCGTTAACAGCCGTATATAAAAGCGTTTCTTGTCTCTTTGCTAACGTCTCCATAGCAGCCGAAACATCATAAATCCTCCCAGACGGACAAGATGATGTTGTTATTTGGTGCTTTAGGTCTAAAGTGGCAACTTTGGTTGTGCTACGTTTTCTGCTGAGAGCATCTTATATCACTTCTAAAAACATTTCTGTAATTTATCACTTGATCTCTGTGACACGAGTCACAAGTTTGATGACTTTAGACTCGACAAAATCAAGAAAGACTTGCATCTCTTCAATGCTCATTGTCTAAAGGGACTGTTTGTAACTTTTTACACGTATAAATCTACCGGGTTGGTTTCCCATGCGAGTCTCTGCTCCGCTGTCTTCTTGTCTTCACTCACACACCGCGCGCATTCTCGCGTTCTCGCTGTCTCGCTGTCTTGCTCCACCTCTACACGTGCATGCGTGCACACTAAACACTGCAGAAGAGTTAGTTTAGCGAAGTGAAGTTTAGTGAATGAAATAACTGCTGCAGCTCCTCCAGACCACTTTATCGTCTGCGACCGGGTGCCGGTGTCTCCCCCGTTCCCTCCGACCGCGGTCGGGAGGCTGAAGCAGGAAAAGCCAACACTAGGATCAGCAGTGATTCATGGAGAGACCTTGGTCTGGTCAGTTAACATTACTGAAATATAGAGTGATATTGTGGTTTTAGCTGACGTGTGTCGCCTCACTGTTTTGAGCGATGCTCGTTCATGTCTATTTAGAGCGAGTAAGCGCGAGCCCGACGCTGACTTTCGTTGACTTAACAGCCACAGGTGTCGCTGTTAACAAGCATTTCTGAAAGTTACAAACAGTCCCTTTAATGTTGTGACGGCATCTTCATTGGTATTATAAAGCAGGCTGTTTTTCCTAAGAGGAGATACACTCTACCAGACAACACATGATGTATTTTTAAATCCCAATTTGGATCCCTACAATGCGTTGATCATGCTATTGTGATTTTTAGGTCCACTATCTGAGTTATTGTCACTGCTTGACTCTTACATGGTGAAGTTGGAGACGTAGGCTCCAGCTGGGATCTGAAAGTGGAAGACGCCCTCGGCAGCGGCAGAGTGCCGGTTGAGCATGGCGCAGTATACGGCTGTGAAGGCGTAACGAGAGATGATGGTGGTCTTGATGGAGAGCTCCTGGATGTGAGGTTTAGTCTCCTGCAGAGGTAAAGCACAATTACACACCTCAATACCACCTGGACTGCAACATCAATGGTTATAATTAGGGCGGCTGTGGATCAGAGGGTAGCAAGTTGTCCACCAATCGGAAGGTTGGTGGTTCGATCCCCGGCTGCTCCGGGTCACATGTCTATGTGTCCTTAAGCAAGACACTTAACCCCAAATTGCTCCCGAAGGTCAGGTGTGTGAATGAGTATTCAGATTAGATCCTGATGGGCAAAGTTGGCACCTTAGCAGCCTCTGACATCAGTGTATGAATGTGTATGTGAATGGGTGAATGCTGACATGTAGTGTAGAGCGCTTTGAGTGGTGGGAAGACTAGAAAAGCTATATAAATGCAAGTCCATTTACCATTTTACCAATTTAACTTTACGAGCCCCTGCTGTGCTTATATTGAAAATATAACTTTATTTTTGATTAGCCAGGATATCTCATCCCAAGAAAGGCTGAATTTCCCCCTTAGTTACAAAAACCAAACAGAGGCAGAGGAATTTGTTCCCATGAGCTCAGATCCAGCGCATTACAGAACCTCTGGCACATCTGCACGCTTTGGCGGAACTCCTTGTGCGTTACGCCCCAAAAGCGCACAAGTTTATGGTGATACAATGCTTCAAAATAATTGAAACTAGGTCATGTATTCTGGGTCACTATTGAAAATATATAGTTCTGTATTATTAAATGTTTTTTTTTGTTTTTTTATACTTTATTTATTCCTTTTTTTCTAGGCTGTTTTCATATATGCAATCCACTGTTTTGTAATTATCTTTTAAGTAGACGAGCTTACAGACAAACCCATCGAGTACACTGTAGAGAAAACAACCTCAACATTCAAAACCACAACAAAACCAAGAAAAGAAATAACAATAATAATAATGACAAAAAGAAAGAAACAACAAAGCAAACAAGATTAAATGTTTAGATTTTAAATGTTTTCTTAATGCCAGTTTTTGTATTGACAGTTTAAAAGCCACAAATATTTAGTTGATGTGCCAAATTATAATGCCCAAATCACCAGGCTAAGCTTTTAAAATTACATTTAAACATTTTACGCAAACCTAACCTGCACATTTAGCCTTTAAATTTAAGGAATACAAATAGATAAATATGAAATTATCTTCATATCTGTGTAGTAAATTAGACTTTACCTTGACCAGTAAGGTTTTCACCTGTCGTGGGACTCTGCGTGGTGCCTGTGTGTACAAAACAAAACCAGTCAGATTAAGAAAGACAAACACCAGAATATACTTCTTCTTTTAAATATCTTACAATGTCTAAATCAAAATCTGCGAGGTCTGAATCAATGTCATCTCCAAACTGGGATTCCTCCAGTTGCCCCAGTGCACCTGGGCTGAAGCAGATCAGTAAAGTCACCAGCAGCAGCAGCATCTTGCAGTCCTTCTCTGCTAAAACTCAAAAAGATAAGTGGGGCATTATATTTCCAGCATGCAGCGTCTCCAAGTCTCTGTGTGTCCACAACAGAGTGACTGGACTGAGCTGTGACGGTGTGAAGGAGGAAAATCCCCCCACCCACTGGAGGAGGAGGAAGAGGAGGAGAAGGATGCAGTGTCTTGAGTCCTCAATGAGGGGCAATTAGGGCTGCTGCTGCTTCAAGGGGTGTCGGAATTTTTGTAATTATTAGTTAAACCCTGAAAAAAGTCCCTTAAAATGTCCAGTTTGTCAGAATATAGGCCTATTTTTTTTTTTATTTATAACAATTCAACAGTAGTGGTAGAATGTAACTAAGCACATTTACTCAAGTACTGTACATTAAGAACACAATTTAGTCTTTTCTTCTCATGCTTTGTACTACTAGTGGAGGTATGAAGTATTAGATCCTTTAGTGAAGTAAAAGTACGAATACTACACCATATAATACTCTGTTTTAAATTTTACTTAGTTAAAGTATGCAAACATAATCAGGAAAATCTACTTAAAGTATTAAAAATAAAAGTACTCAATGCAGAAAAATGTCCCCTGTGAGAGCATTTTAGCAAATTGTCCTTGGGCGCTCCCCACATAATCAGCTGTGCTGCTCATCCCACAAATACATGATTCTTACAAGTTGGACATCATTGTGAAGGTAAATAAACAGGCTTTCCAACGATGTAAAATACAATGACCATTAGCATTGTAACAACAGAGAAATAATCCACAAAAAACACAAATTTCCGAACTTTTTTTCCCCAGTTTATGTAAGTATAATCAGGAAAATGTACTTAAAGTATTAAAAGTGAAAGTACTCAATGCAGAAAAATGTCCATCTGTGACTGTTATACTAATATACAGTATATTCTATCATTAGATTATTATTACTCATGCATGAAGCTCATTTTGAATATATTTTGGACTGCAAATTCTTAAAATAATTGACATTGTTAAAATTATTAAATGATTAACATTAAAATTCTTAAAATAATGATTACTATCATTAAGATTATTAAAATTATTTGAAATATTTTAAATTATTAACATTAGCAGAATTAATAACATTATTGAAATTATTACAATTGTTAAAATTATTAAAATTATTAACCTCTGACCTCAAGATATGTGAATGTAAATGGGTTCTCTGGGTACCCACGAGTCTCCCCTTTACAGACATGCCCACTTTATGATAATCACATGCAGTTTGGGGCAAGTCATAGTCAAGTCAGCACACTGACACACTGACAGCTGTTGTTGTCTGTTGGGCTGCAGTTTGCCATGTTATGATTTGAGCATGTTGTTTTATGTTAAATGCAGTACCTGTGAGGGTTTCTGGACTATATTTGTCATTGTTTTGTGTTGTTAATTGATTTCCAGTAAGAAATATATACATACATTTGCATAAAGCAAAAATATCTGACCACTCCCAAGTTGATTAAATACTTGACAAATCTCCCTTTAAGGTCCAAATCAAAATGACAATAAGAGCATGCACTTTTAGCATTCAGCGGTTGGGCCTACTTTGGTGTCATCTTGTGGGGATTGTGCAACATTACATCTTTCTCATGTAAACTGGGCATACAGTATGTGCCATGAAAATGTTCATTTCTGTGCCTTTGTGTTGTTTAAAAAGCTGCAACTTCCACATCAGAAACCCATCAGAATGAAGACCAGAGTCCCAGATTTGACAACTATCTGGCTGATGTGATATCTCTGGTAACGATGAGTCAAATGTGTCTATTTATTTACCCTACCCACATCGCAGGTCAAGTTTCAAAATTACCTTCTCCCCTCTGGCTCACATGAAACACAACAAATATTGGTCAGGGCTGGGCGTTGATCAGTTCAGTGGATTTTTAGCCTTTAGAAGAGAAGGACATCTCTCTCTGTTTGAGTCCACAGGCCTGGAAACATGAGGCGTCTGATGCTGCTGATTCTGGGGCTCCTGCTCCTCCAACAGGGCCGCTGCTTTGAGTTCGTCATAGATGGAGAATGGGAGGATGAGAGGGTGAGTTGGAGGTTTTAATTTACAGAATAGGGCTTATTCACTCACTCTTAAGACTGACATTAATCTTAAATCAAAGTATTTGTTCTCAAAGAAAGACAAAATATACATTTATATTCTAATGTATATGAATGTTGGTGTTTTTTTTAGTTTGTTTTTTACATAATTGTTTTTATTTGATTTTGTGATTTTCACATGAATTAAAATAAGAAGCAAAATTGAGACTCAAAGAAAAAGTGAGAAAAAGTTTATTTTTTCATTTTGCTAGTATTGCAAGAGTAGTGAATTTGAGAGCTTTTCTGTGTATACATGATTTTTAATATTAAATCTAAATTTCTGCCCTGATATTTGACCTTAAAAACTCACCTTTGTGTTGCCGAAGGGTCATTTATTTGTCAATATTTTATACAGAATAAAAAATACATACTGTATGTATTATTCATCTTACAGGGCAAATTCATAATTTTTACAACAAACTTTCTTTATTGAGTTTTTCAATTAAACCTAAGTGCTTGCCCTGACCTTTAACCTTTAAAACTCACTTAAAAACTCACTCTTGTGTCACCCAGCTGATAAGTAAATGCTTTTTTTATCATCTCTGATGTCTAAATGTTAGTTAAATCACATGAGAAATTCAACTTTTTCTTGAATTATTGCAGAAAAAATACAGAACTTATAATGTATAATAAATAATCTAATTTCTTTCTGCCTCCAGTCAGATATACAGGACCATCAGGAGAGACACAAGGTGAGATCTCCTTCCAAACAACCTGACTTTTCTTATATAGTCTAATTGTTTACTAGATTAATACGGTCTGACGCTGATGTGTTTGTGTGTTTCAGAGAGCAACATTGACCAGCGAGGAGCAGAGAGACTTTGAGGTGTGACCCTCCGCTTGTTGTTTAAGCCCTCTCCACTGTGGCAGAGTTTAACCTTATCTAATACCCCTTTAACTCCGAGGGCTCAACCAGGGTTGAACCAGCGTTGATTGTGTGTCTGAAAGGGTTAACCCACGTTGAACGACTTGGCTTCACGACCCAGGTCGATAGGTGGGTCCGGCCAAGGTTGCTAACAACTGGGGCGGGACAAATCTGTTTGGTTGCAAATGGGGACATACGGTCGTAATACAATTGTCACATGTAACTCAAACAAAAGTTACGAATGTGACTACGGTTCTATGAATCCTGGATGACTGCCAGAGGCACTGCTTTAATACTGAGTATCTTTGTCTTCGTAGGTCGAGTATTTATATCAATAAGTATGAGTTCCAGTGTCATACACAAGATTGGACCTACAGAATCTTCTCGCAGGTTCACGAGATTCTGGGTGACTAAGAACTCTGGTGGTCATCCAGGATTCATAGAACTGTAGTTACATTCGTAACCTTCGTCCTATTTCATCCTTACTGACGGCCAGAGGCAGTGATTTAACACTGGATGACTTATAACAGCAGAGTCGCATAGTACATACCTCATGAAGATGAAGCAGAGGAACTCGGCAGAAGTACGATGCCCACTGGATGGGGGGTGGCCACATTCACTCTGTAGTATCTGGAGAATGTGCTCGGTGATGCCCATGAGCCCGCGCACATATGTCCTCCGAGGCTACCCCTCTCTGGGTTGCTCATGATGTGGAAACACTCTTGGTAGAGTGGCACTTCGCTCCTGATGGAGGAGAACGGTCATTCGCCCTGTATGCGTGGGCAATGACCTCCACGATCCAGTGGGACAGGCCTTTAATGTCAGAAAACCGTCCTGGAAACGTTCTCCACTCACACCCAGATCCTCCTTCTCTCTGCTTAATATCCCCGTCTCTTACTCTGTCATTGCCTACACAGGCAATCCGCGGAGATGACGTCACCATGAAGAGCTACACTGTGGTGACCCGCATCACGTCGCGCTTCTCCGAAACCACCATCAAGAGCTCGGTGGTCAATTCAGCCTCCAGATCGAAGGGCATTGGCTTCAACGTCAAGATCCCTAAACTCGCTTTCATCACCAAATTCAGCATGTGAGCCCAGTTTCCCACACGCTCCAAAAACAGCATTTTAGTAGAGTAGAGTTTTAACGTTTCACTCTTTTTGTGGCAGGAACATAAATGGGGTATCATATGTGGGCAAGGTGAAGGAGAAGAGCGTAGCCCGGACCCTGTACGCCCAGGCCAAAGCCAGAGGCAAGGCGACGGGCATCATCAGGTACTGGACGAGCCTCTTGGAGTTCAAACCTCTGTAGAGCTCAACAGCGTCACACAGACTGACATGTTTCTGCTTTACAGACCAAATTCCCAGGACATGGAGACGTTTATGGTAGAAGTCAACGTTCCTGCCGGCAATACTATTGAGTTTGAGCTCCACTACGAGGAGTTGATGAAAAGGATGCTTTCTTTGTACGAGCTCTCGCTGCACCTGCAGCCTGGGAGGCTGGTGCCACAGTTCCAGGTGAGAATACCTTAATAAATGTGTATTTTTGCGTGCATATAATGTTGTTCCTGCAATCGTCCCTGACCCCGTCTCTCTGTAGGTGGATGTGTACATCTATGAGATGAATGGAATTTCCAAGGTAGAAGCACCAAGCACCCTCGGAGATCAGTTTGCAGAGCTGATTAAACTTACATCAACCAAAGACAAGGTAAGAATGGAACCACCCAGAGAGCCAATACCAATTCTCTTAAAGGTTATTTTAGTGAGAGAAAATGTTTAGAAATTTGAATTGAGAAATCTGGATCTGATGGTGCCAAGAGAGTTGGAGAGAACCAGAGTCCTGACGTGGGAATATTTTTGGGCTTTGTGCAAATTGAGCAAAATCCTAAGTGAGTCAGTTTAACAACCTCTAAGTTCTGGACAATTAAATTAATCATACCTGTTGTATTTAGTCTAATATTCCTAATGCACCATCTACTTGCTTGCATTTTTTCAAATTTTTACCACAGATATGTATCCCAAAAGTCAAGAATGAACCTCCACCACTCAAATGAATGTATCATGTTGCTGTAGAGCCAACCATACGGTGAAATACATTCAAGTATGCAAGATCGTTTGGAGTTCAAATGCATCTGTAAATTTATGCCAGTAGGATAAAATTGCAC
>CAKAOH010038820.1:0-14039 GCA_916701665.1 Sebastiscus tertius | reverse complement strand
CTGTGCCCTGCATGTGAAGCTGGAGGTGTTTTTTTTTTCTTTGTGAGCAATCCCAGTAGATGCTTATTCATCGCACTGAGAGGCAACAGTGTCAGCATCATCAGGAGCCTTTCAGGGAGTCTGGTATAGGAGGAGGAGGTGACGCATCGCTTCAGGGAAAAACGTTGAGATGGTGACGAGCATCTCCTGCGAGTATTCCCTCACGACTACAGCGGAGCGGCAGAGCGGAGGCGGCGGAGCGGTGCGGTGTGTTGCGGTGCGGCAGCGGCAGCGGCAGGGGCTTTTCCTCGTCCTCCTCCACCTCCTTTGACTGTGCTGCCCACGCATGAATGAACAGAGCGGATGACACATTCACACACCAACACCGCAACAGTACACCCACCACACCAGGGGTGGTTCTCCTCCTCCATGAAGACATTTATAGAAACTCAAAGAGCAAATGCTGGTATTAACAGTCACGACTGGGCTAACTCATTCATACAAGCAGTGCATCTTTATATGAGTAAATTAACATGTCATTCAGCCAAAGTAGCACCCAAAGGTGTCGTGTTTTCCGTTAGCTCCTGTGTGATTTAATGACTGATCAGCACTAACCGTCACTAACCGTCACTGCTCCGGCTAACCGTCACTGATCAGCACTAACCGTCACTGCTCCGGCTAACCGTTACACAGACTTTTCTACGGAGCTGATAGCCCGCAGGCTTTTCTGTCAGAGGGAACTGCTGCAGCTAACTAAACCGCGAGTTAAGTGTCAATAACATCACACATTACGTTAATGTTTCTCTCTTACCTCCCACACATAGCAGGGACATCTCTGATAGCGGTGTGAGCGTCCCCGGCTGTCCTCTACTGAGAGTGCTCCGTGATTTGTTTGGTCCGTTGGTCCGTTGGTCTCTTTGGTTACAGGAAAAAAAAGAACACTCAAACCGCCAAACCGTTACCCTCAACGGTTACCTGGTGACGGAAACCGTTTAGCATCATGGTCAGAAGCGCTGGTGGTGTTTTTTCTCTCTGAGGTGCTGTTGCTCTCTTTTGACAGGACAATTACAAGTAGACACACACCGGAGTGAATTCCTCGCCCCCCTCTCTTCTCCTTCCTCTGCATTGCCTCAGCTCAGCTCTCCTCCTCCTCCGCTGCTGCTGCTGCTCCTCCTGCGCGCACAGCCATCTTGTTTCAGCAGCACCCCTCCGCGCGAGGACAGTTCCCACCGCGCCGCCCTGACGTCACGGTTGATGAGTAGCAGGCTGAGAGAGAGAGAGAGGTGAACGGAGGAGACGGGATGGGCCTGAATTAATACTATAATGGCCTGGTGTAATGCACTCATTGATGTTGGTGAGGAATTTCATTCATTGTTTTCAAAGTTACAAAGCATTTTTAGAAAAGTTGTCTTTTTCTAGTATATTTTTTTAATCTAATATGCCAAGCTTGACCTGAAGGTAATAAAATGGAATTGAAATACTGGAATCAGCCTATTTATTTATTTATTGACGGACTGTACACACTATGTTCACCCATTCACTCTGTATCTTTTATATCTCTATTATTGTCTTTATAATTTTTGTATACCTTTACCTCTCCTGTGATTCACTCTGTTTGCTGATGTTGCTGCTTTGACACCTGAATTTCCCTCCGGGGATTAATAAAGGTTCATCTTATCTTATCTTATCTTATCTTATCTTATATGTGAACCAACTAGTTTCAATTGTAGAATTTAAACTCCCCTCACCTCCCTATAACCCTCACATTCCCAGAAAAATACATGATATCATTGTTCTTATAGTGCCAGCTACAGCCCTGATAATTAAAAGTAAAACAAATTATTCTTGAAACTATTTGCCAGAGGTGTTCCAAAGTATATACTTATTTATATGTATATACTTAGAATACTAGTTTCTGGTATTCACATCAAACAAAGCAGGTTAAATGGAGCAATGCTGTATCTGCCCCATTTCATGTCAATAATGGTGTTTTGCCAAGGTGGTATTTTGTCTCCTATTTTGCTCAATGTGTATATGGATGACCTATCGAAACAATTGAATGGGTGTAAGGGTGTCTTGTTGGAAACTCTGTTATCAATCACCTAATGTATGCTGATGACCTGGTAATTCTCAGTCCATATAGTGCTGGGCTGCAGCACTTACTGAAGGTGTGCTCACAATACAGCAAAGACTATGACATTAAATTCAATGCCAAAAAGAGTAATGTGATGATTCAGTGATGAGTCAGAAGTAGAGAAGATTAAAAATTAGTTCTTCCTGTGTTTCATTTGTGCGATATTCCTCTCACGACATGCACCCTCACATTCCCTGAAAAATACATGATATCATTGTTCTTAGTGCGAGCTACAGCCCTGATAATAAAAAGTAAAACATATCATCATAAAACATGTTACATTCAATTAGCACTTCAAAAAGGGACCCATTTGATATTGGTTCACATGCTTTACTGTCAAATGTCTTTAGCTTACAATTTAGGCTTTGGTTTGATGAATGAACATAACCCAGAAGTGGGTTCATCTCATAATGAAAAATATATTATTTCCTTAAATCTAATCTTCACACATACAGTTGTACTCATTTGGAGGGGTGAACAGAGGAGGCGGGATGGGCCTGAATTAATACCGGACCTGGCCTGGTGTAATGCACACTCAATGATGTCGGCGAGGAATTTCATTCATTGTTTTTTCAAAGTTACAAAGCATTTTAGAAAAGTTGGATTTTTCTAGTATATTTGTTTTTTATGTATATTTTTGGCATCATTGGGAAAAAAATCCATAATAACCTTTCAGCATACTGTAATTGTAAGTATTCTGAAGGAGAAAACTAGACTTCTTCACCTCCTCATGGCTCTGTTTTCAGGTGTTAAAAAATCTAACCCATGACAGGAGACTTTGACCAATCACAGGTCATTTGAGAGAGAGAGCGTTCCTATTGGCTGTTCATTCAACGGATGCAGCTTTCAATCACTGGTGAACTCCGATCAAACCAAGCCCCCAGCAAGAGCACCGGTCGTTGACATGGATGTATTAACGGGACCTTTTGTAAGAATCAGAAATTGCTTGTTAACAACGACACCTGTGGCCGTTAAATCAACGAAAGTCAGCATTCTGTTGCTCACGCTCGCTCTACATAGACATGAATGAGCATCGCTCAAAACAGCGAGGCGACACACGTCATCTAAAACAACAATATCACTCTATATTTCACCTGCTTGGCAGTAATGTTAGCTGACCAGACAAAGGTCTCTCCATGAATCACTGCTGATCCTAGTGATGGCTTTTCCTGCCTCAGCCCCCCGACCGCGGTCAGAGGGAACAGGGGAGACACCGGAGATTTGGTCGGAGACGATAATGTAACGCGCTGCGGAGCCCCATCACTTCACAAGACACGGGAAACCTCTGTTGGTCTGGAGGAGCTGCAGCATTTATTTCCGTACACATTTCCACTGTACATTCACTAGATATTCTCAGAGCTATAACTCTTCTGCAGTGTGTAGCGTGCGTGCATGTATGTGAGAGTGGAGCGAAAGAGCGAGAACGAGCGCGATGTGTGAGTGAAGGCAAGCAGGCAGGCAGCAGAGCAGAGTACAACAGAGACTCCGACCTACGGTCTCCCCCCGCGTCCTCCGAACGCCGCCAACACTGTTTTGCAAGACGGGCTTCACTAGATATAACTTTGCGGTTTGAATCAACTTCCCAGTACGAACACTCTAATAGCCCTTATTTAAACCATTAGGTCCTAAAAGTTGTAAAATGCACTAATAGCCGAATCCAGAGTTAACTGTTATTTTCTTTCCTCTGTTCATATGTTATAGAAACATCTTGTAGTGTACCATTTAGCTGTATAATTGAGAAAGTTTGGTGGTATTTCCTCAGCTGATTTCAACATGGCTGCAGGGTCACAAACATTTTCATTTTACAGCTAAACAGTACACTACAAGATGTTTCTGAAAACATTTTACGTGAGAAATAGGCATTACAGTAACAGAATATTGATTCATATTTGATCAGCGCTGCCTAGTTTGACCGTTTGATCAGAGTTTGTGAGTGACTGACAGCTGCTTGGCTCTGATTGTTTTTCTTCCTCCGGTCTGTGAAATCTTGCAGATGCCGTTAGGAGCACCGGAGGACACAGAGGCACATGATTTTTTTCAGATTACCTGTATCATGTAGACTACTACTGTCAGGATATAGTGACCGTTTTGTAAAAATAACTTTTTTTAAATCATATTTGCTCCATTTCTACCCACTGCTGCTTTTAATGTATTTTTTATTTATTTCATTGCACTTACCTACATACAGCACTCATCTCAACACATATTTTTGAAAGGAAGACATAATATGGCAATACACGGGATTTAGATTTTTAATATAGGTGGCCTTTGCTAAAGGTTATGAGTCTCAATCCCCCTATTTTTTCTAATTACATTTTTATTTCCCATATGAAGACCTAAATCCTTTTTCAAAGCCTTACTCTACCAGGGATACAATTATAGTGGAGTGGTGAATCCGTTATACGCTTCAGCTTGACCTGAAGGTAATAAAATTTAATTAGAATACTTGAATCAGCCTATGTGAACCAACTAGTTTCAATTGTAGAATTTAAATTTCCCTCACCTCCCTATAACCCTTACATTCCCAGAAAAATATAGAGAACATGATATCATTGGAAAATTTACCACCGGAGGACACATGATTTATTTCAGATTACCTGTCTCATACACTCTTAGGATATAGTGACAGTCTTATAAAAATACCTTTTTTATAAATCATATTTGCTCCATTTCTACCCACTGCTGCTTTAAATGTATTATTGTTGTTAAGAAGGTTTGCAGTTCACTTGGAGTTCAGACACAGCAGCCCCTTCATTTCATTGGACGACATGTCGGTGGGCGTGCCGGAAGCCAATCGGCTACTTGGAGTGGTTAAAGGGTATATTGGCTCGTTAGGCTTTGAAGTCTGGTCTACCTAGTTCACTGCAGTGAGTTCAATGCATATGTTTGGGATGAAGGTTGTCTTGCTGTATAAGATATTGTATAAGATATTATAACTGTATAAGATATTATGTGCGTCAATTAAGATGTTAGTTTGCCTTATTTGTGCCTTTATTGTAAAATAGGGATTAATAAGTGTTTTACTGTGTGTAATTTGATATAAGTTGTCTGAGTATTACAATTCCACACTTTACCATAGATGAAAAGCGGTTGCTAATTCCATTTGTATGTTGTGTTATGTTGTAGTTAATTATACTGTTATTTCTGTTCATTTCTGTTCTTCTAGAACCACACTACTGTACACTCATTCAAGTGTAAACCTGCACAGCCTTCTAGTAAAAGAACAAGAAACCTTTGAAGCATCTTCTCCTGTATTCTTACCGATACACCACAGTGATTATAAACTCCACAACCAGAGACATTTATTAAGAGGTGCAAACCTATTGAACAATTGTATTTATTTTATTGCACTTACCCACCGGAGGACACCGGAGGACACAGAGGAGCATGATTTTTCTCAGATTACCTTTATCATGTAGACTACTACTGTCAGGATATAGTGACCATTTTATAAAAATAACTTTTTTTTTTTAATCATTTATATTAATTCTACCCACTGCTGCTTTAAAGGTCCCATATCGTGCTCATTTTCAGGTTCACTTGTATTTTGTGTTTCTACTAGAACATGTTTACATGCTGTAATGTTAAAAAAAAACTTTATTTTCCTCATACTGTCAGCGTAAATATGCATGTATTTACGCTCTGTCTGAAACGCTCCGTTTCAGCGCATTTTGACGGAATTGCAATGGAATTGCGTTGCTAGGCAACAGCCTGGGTCCATGTTTACTTCCTGTCAGCTGATGACATTCACATACACACTGCAACCAGGAATAAACTGGGACATATTTATAATGTTTACGTTTAAAATTGTGTCAAGGGTCTAAACATTGTATATTTGTGACATCACGAATGGGTAGAAATCCTGACAGCTTGTTTCAAATGAAGAGTTTCTGAATATGGGCTGTGTGTATTTCCCTGTGGATTGAGTGTTTCGATACTTTCACAGTATTTGTATAGGACTTAAGCCTGCTTTATAATAAAAAAAACATGAAAATCTCACTTTTTACACCTTTAAGGGACCTTTAAGAGAACTGGATACAGCGTTGGAGGCGGGGCCATGTTCATTCCTATGAAAGTTGCTCAGTGGCGCATGACGCCAAAATGGCTCGACTTCCGTCTGGAAAAGTATTCGGATCTTCCGGCAATCTTCCACATTCATTAGGCCCATCGGCCATGCCTGCTTTATAATAAAAAAACATGAAAATCTCACTTTTTTATAATATGGGACCTTTAAATACTGGTGGTGTTTAGAGGAAAATTGACCTCCTGTGCAGGTGGAGGAGCACCTTGCAATACCACCAATGACCTTGAGGTGGCAGTCGAGGCAACCATGTCTGTCGATGACTACTAGAAATACCCAAAGCGATGAAGTGCGTTGTTTACGCCTACACTTGGTTCAAGATGGCTGCTGGAGACAACAGCGGTAGGCCTCCTTGCCTTAATTTCTCCGGTCCGGGTCCTTTGGGGAACAGCCAGCCCAGCAACAGCGTCTTCTCCATGCCGGCGTCAAACGGCGGAGCGGGCGGTGCGGGCGGCGGAGCGCAGGGAGCCGCTCGGCGTCCCAACCCGCAGCTGGGGCCTGGCGGCGGAGACAGCAACGGAGTGTCGAGCGGAGCTCAGCCGACTGCGCAGAACTCCCTGCAGCAGTCCGCTGCGGCAGGTGCTGCGGCAGCGGCCGGAGGAGTCATGGCCACTCCGGCGTCCAACATGGCAGCCAGTGCGGCGTCAAACGCGTCGGCGTCGCAAGCACCGAACTCCACTCCGGCAGCCGCGTCCGTGCTGGTGTACCGGGAGCCGGTGTACAACTGGCAGGCGACGAAGAGCACCGTGAAGGAGAGGTTCGCCTTCCTCTTCAACAACGAGGTGCTCAGCGACGTTCATTTTCTAGTGGGCAAAGGAATGGGGGTTCAGAGGATACCTGCGCACAGGTAAGAGGATATGAACTCAAAACACATTATAGCTAGCTGAGAATAGAAGAGTAGAATAGAAAGCTTTATTGTCATGGTATTAAATACAACGAGATTCACAGTTGCCACTTCTGGTCAGTGCTTTAATAACAGGTAATACATATAACAGGTAAAGCACACACACAGTTATAAAGCAAATAAAACAGGTAAAGTAGATGTAATAAATAAATATAAACAGAAGTGTAACACTAGAAGTAAAACATATAAAAATAGATGTAAAGTAAACAGAGGTAATTGCAGGTAAGAAGACGATTAACTTATTTTTTACAAAAAAAAAAAACCCTATCCTTTAGTACAGATACACACTGTTATTCCACAAGGCATGCCGCTGCTGGTTGTTTTACTTTACCAAGATCCAAAACCAAATCAGGTCAAAGTACAGCAACATACAGAGCAAAGCAAGAATGGAATTCACTTCCAAATCACATTACACAACAAAATACTATATATGGTTTTAAAAAAAAAACAATAAGAGCATTTCCTAAGAAGAAACTTTAGTAATTAATAAGTATTCTTTGGTATGTAAAGGTATTAAGGGCATTCCATGTTAAATGATGATATTTATCTGTTAGATCATGATAGATTCAGACGAAGCCTTTCTATTTTCTTTGTGTTTTTGTTATTTAAACTGTGTCATTAAACTGTGATGAGAAGTGTGAATGTGTATTTTTGTATTGTCACCATGTAAACTATGTGGACCCCAGGAAGAATAGCTGCTGCTATGCAAAAGCGAATGGGGATCTTAATAAACAAACAAACTCAAATACATTAGCTAGCTAACTGTGTGAATCTGCAAAGCCACAAAGACTCACTCTTGTTCTCTGTTTCTCTGCTGATTTGTTGACATTGTGCAGGTTTGTTCTGGCTGTGGGCAGCGCAGTGTTTGATGCCATGTTCAACGGGGGGATGGCGACGACCTCCACGGAGATCGAGCTTCCTGATGTGGAGCCAGCTGCGTTTCTGGCCCTGCTAAAGTAAGGAGAGAGAGAGAAGAGGGAGGGACATTTAATATCCTGAAAAGGGGGCGTGCTTCTTTCTTTTTTTTAATGTCATATCAGCATTTGGGGAAATAAATAGCAAGAATTTGTGGGTAAAAAGAAGCTGAGGCACGTCAATTCAATTCAAACTTTATTGCAGACTCAAAGTCCAGATAAGAAAAAAAAACCCAATACATTACATATAATGCATTACAATACAGGAAGCACTATAAAAAGTCAGGATTAAACGATATTACAAATATTAATATACATATTTATATAAATATTAATATTAATATATACATACATCCAGGGAATGGAATTAGCACCTGCCAAATACAGGGTAAATGTTGGCTGTGGCTAGTTTACATGCAAAGATTAACTCAGGAAATACTTTACTTTATTTGCAAAGATATGCAAATTCAGATCCTACTATAAATGCACTACTATTCTGATTATCTCAGATTTTATGCATATAGCAGTGTTATTTATACTATGATAGTTTTCCTAATATATATATATAATATAACGCAATATATTGCATCATAACCCCTGTATCGTGATACGTATCTTATCGCCAGATTCTTGCCAATACACAGCCCTAGTGTTTATGATTCTAAAGCGTGTGACCTGCCACAGTGGCACGTGAGGAAAAAACTTAATTTTAGACCCTGCATACATCAATGCCTTACATATAAGGAACTATACCAGTGCCTCCACAGCTGTGATTGGTACCGTGTAGTGCTAAATCTGATGTTAGACAACCGCAAGATTATGTCATTCTCAGAGTGATTGAGCTGACATATAAATTTGTGCATGACATTTCTTAATACAGTTTGAAAAGTATTTAAGCCTGCAGACACAAACATTTCACTTGCACTGCAACATCTTGGTCTTTTTAGTAATATTCTCATTGCATCATTATATGCGACCTGAAGTCTCTAAGCTCTTTTTTTTATAGTTTGACCACAAATGGGCTGTATACAGTGGTGTACAATATGCTCTGAACAGAGACATCTTCACTCTATCTGAACACATACTAAACTTCCATGAGAGAATGTTTGCTTGTGCGTACATCTTGCGGCATTGCCTATAAATATCATCATCTGTCATGTCTTCAGTCTTCAGACATCAGATTTCATACAAATGCATTTATCATATGATTATGAATAATCAAGCATACAAGTCACTTAATTTGGAATTTTAAAATAGGAATGTCTTGTATAACTTGTGGACCTATTGCAGGTTTCTCTACTCTGATGAAGTCCAGATCGGGCCTGAGACGGTGATGACGACACTATATACAGCTAAAAAGTATGCAGTGCCAGCACTGGAGGCGCACTGTGTGGAGTTCCTCAAGAAGAACCTGAGAGCAGACAATGCTTTCATGCTGCTCACACAGGTCTGATTCTGTACTGCCTCTACATCTTAATACGCCATTTAGTGGAAAAACTGCAGCTTGTTACAACTCCTAGTTTTGCTGCCCTAGATGTGAGCTGAAATGACAGAGCAGAGCTGGATATCATTTTATATTTTTTTGCTACTGGTACTGATATGATATAGCAGAGTTTTTGTGTACTATTACCAAAACTATACCCTTTTACTAAGGCTGTCCTCAACCAAAGAAATTCTTAGTCGACTAACACTCATACAATTTTGTCGACTAATCGATTAGTTGATTTAATCGATAGACTTTGAGAAAACATGTTTTTCAACACTTTTTTTTATCAAATATTAAATGTCTAATACCTAAATATAAAACAGTCCTAAGTTGCCAAAATTGTCATTTAAATCAGAAAATGTCTATTAAAGAATAAGTAAACAAGATTACAAGTCTGACATTTGACGCCAGCTTTCGGTATTTGTCAGTTTTTGATACTACAAACATATTTCGGTCTGTTCCCAAAAAAAAAGTACTAAGGTTTGAGATCCAGATCTACTCTTAGATCTGCAATACAATACGTATTGAATTGTCATGCCGTGTAGTAAAAAAAATGTGTTCCTTAAACTAGTGGTGTATTCTTCATTTCAGGCGCGGTTGTTTGATGAGCCACAGCTCGCCAGCCTCTGTCTAGAGAACATCGATAAGAACACTGGCGATGCTCTCGCTGCTGAAGGCTTTACAGACATAGATTTGGGTAATGTCGCCTTGTGAATGTCATTATTGCCACACATTGTATTTCAGAATAACAGCCGAACTGACCGTTGATTTTTTTTAATCTGTCCCTTTCGTAGATACATTGGTGGCAGTGTTGGAGAGGGATACTCTCGGGGTGAGGGAGGTACGTTTGTTTGGTGCCTCGGTGCGCTGGGCAGACGCAGAGGCTCACCGGCAGCAGCTACAGCCCACACCCGAGAACAAACGCAAAGTGCTGGGTAAAGCCCTCACACTCATCCGCTTCCCTCTCATGACCATTGAGGAGTTTGCTGCAGGTGAGCAGAAACACAATGAAACTGCTTTACTTTGATGTTTGTCGCGCGCTTGCTTTTTGTCGATTCTTCTTCTTCGGACCCTGATCCTTGTCCTCGGATCTTATCATTGTCCCCTCAGGTCCAGCCCAGTCCAGTATTCTGACTGACAGAGAGGTGGTGAGTCTCTTCTTGCACTTCACAGTCAACCCAAAGCCTCGCGTTGAATTCATCGACCGGCCTCGCTGCTGCCTCCGCGGGAAGGAGTGCAGTATCACGCGCTTTGGACAGGTGGAAAGCCGCTGGGGTTACAGTGGGACGAGCGACCGCATACGGTGAGGGAGGAGCAGAGCATTTTAAAAATTAAAATTACAGCCTTACTCTTTTTTTATAAAAAAAAAACGTAGAAGTTAGTGAGATGTCATGTCGTATTAAATAAAATGCAATGAATTATTTAGTAAATATTTAGTAATTAGTTATAGACTAAATGGGCTATGATTTTAGTCAACCAAGGAAATTACAATATAGTCAGTGAGTCCACTTCCAGAGTTTAATCTTGGAATAATAAAATAAAATGGCACCACTGTTTTAGTGTAGATTACTTTGGCTGCATTTGCACCTTTCCCTGATTCACTCAAACTTAAACTGAGAGATAAATGACACATTTTCAATGTATTTAATCAGTCAATCCGTAAGAACAGACAACAAAGTGGATAATGTGACCATACACTTTAAGAAACCTGAAAAGATATCTGCTGCACCGCTGTCATCACAGGATGGAATTTATACTAGAATATTTAAGTCCTGGTTGATGTAAAAAAAAAAAAAAAAAGCCAGCATGTATTAATGTATGTAGTCATTAGTAGATCTTTTTGAAGAAAGCACAGGTGGAACTAATAACATTAACAATGGCTGAAAGTGAAAATGTCAGCTGTAGTGTTGTCATGATACTGGCATTTCTAACTTCGATACAATACCTCGACAAATGTGGATATTTGATACCATTTTTGATACCACAGGGAAAATTGACTCAGCATTGAGGGCATACAATTTTAGATTCTTATTAAAAGATAAAAAGTCATGTCGCGGCATGAAAAGCCAGTTGGTATTTGTATAAAAATACAGTAGAAAATGATTATTTTAATAGTTTCAAATATTCAGTATCGATACTTCGATATTTTTGACAACACTAGTCAGCTGTGAAAAAGGGGTCTGTTTTGTGACTAGAAAACACAATTAAATAACACCACATATTGTGCATTGAACTTGTCTGGGTTTGGTGTTTTGTATGAGCTACAATCTTCTCCACACGTTAACTATCGTACCCTTTCCCCTTTTGATATATTCCCGTTGTGTTTTTCTTCTCAGGTTCTCAGTAAACAGAAGGATATTTGTGGTTGGGTTTGGTCTCTACGGCTCTATACACGGACCCACAGACTACCAAGTTAACATACAGGTGAGGACCCGAACTCTTTACAAAGTTTGTGTCCGGTTATACTGTACGTCGCAGGCATGTACTATAACATATTCTGTTCACTCTCGATGCAGATCATTCACACAGACAGCAACACGGTGCTGGGCCAGAATGATACTGGCTTCAGCTGTGACGGGTCAGCCAACACCTTCAGAGTCATGTTCAAAGAACCGGTGGAGATATTACCCAACGTCAACTACACTGCCTGCGCTACACTGAAGGTCTGTAATGTGAAGCTGGTGATACCAGACACACATGCACCACTACACTGTTGTACACTGAGTGCATTCTAATACAGGAAAATAAGTGTTGTTTCCAGAGTTGCAACTAATGATTATTATTTATTATTACTTCATCGTTTGGTCGATAAAATGTAAATAAAAAATAGTGAGAAATGGTGGCTTTCGAATCACTTTGACCAACAGATCACATAAATCTAAATATATTCAATTTACTCTTCTAGAAGACAAAGAAAACTGACAAATCTTCACATTTGAGAAGCTTGACTTAAATAAATATTTCTGTTGATTGACTAATCAATTAATCAACTTAGCATTTTAGCTCTAGTTTCTTTTTCCCCTTTCTGGAAATTTTACAATGTCTAATCTGTCAATATGCAGCGTTGGCTTCACCAACGTAGGGCTGCAACTAACGAATATTTCCATTGTCGCTTGGTCTACAAAATGTCAGAAAATTATGAAAAATGTTGATTAGTGTTTAGATGACGTCCTCAAATGTCTTGTTTCATCCACAACTCAAAGATATTCAGTTTACTGTCACAGAGGAGTAAAGAAACCAGAAAATATTCACATTTAAGAAGCTGGAATCTGAGAATTTTTACTTTTTTTTCTTAAAAAGATACTCAAACGTATTAATCTCCGATTAATTATCAAAATAATTGGTGATTCATTTAATAGTTGACAACTAATTGATTAATCGTTGCAGCTCTACACCAGTGTATTCAACCTCTGTGTCTGTCTTGCAGGGCCCGGACTCTCATTACGGGACTAAGGGGATGCGAAAGGTAACGCACGAGTCGTCATCCACCGGCACAAAGACGTGTTTCACCTTCTGCTACGCGGCGGGCAACAACAACGGCACTTCTGTAGAGGACGGACAGATTCCCGAGGTCATCTTCTACACATAGTCACCTCTGACACAGCAACGATCTTCCATCAAATGTGACAACCTGACACCAGCGCGGGGCCACGCCTCGGCGGCCGTTCTGGGGACTAATCTCTGACATCATACTGTTCCCTCCATATAGTGCACTACTGTTGGCCACACGGGAAGACAAATAGCTGTAAAGCGATGTAGGTCACTACATGGGGAGTAGCTTGTCATTTGAGATGCTCTCTCCCTCTTTCTCGACGGCTTCCTTCATCCCTTTGTGTCGTAGTGATGCCAGCCTGTGAAACAGACATGACTGTAACCGACTCCACAAGGGAGGGAGAGAGGGAGGGAGGAGCCTCTCAGATTATTCACAGTATCGATGTCACTGCTGTGGATTGACGGCATAAGGCTTGACACTGAATTCTACTTAAGCTGTACAATTCCCCTTCCTGTGCTCCACAGCATTAGTGCGAAGGAGTCGCAACTGTATGAATGTACAGTTTATCCGATTTGCCAAGACAAGATCCTCATCACCGTTCAGTACAGACCAGCATTTCACTCAAATCAGCTGTAACTTCCATAGACCTCATAGGCTTTATGAACTCTTTGAACCAAACTTCATATTAATCTTAACATGATAATGATAAGCAATTTTTCGGTTTCTACATACAGTACAATCTGTGATATCTTGTGTCCTTGCTTGGTAGTTGCCTATACCCAAGATACCTTGCACTTCTCGGCCTTGCATATGTTCATTCGTTTGTTCTATGGATGCACACCAACTCTTCAGATATGTTTCTTTTTAGCTTTGTTTTAAAAAGTGTGGGCGGAAGAGCTTTCCCTCTTGGTGCGGAAGTGAAAGGGTTGTATATTAAAGTGGCATTTATTAACATTATATATGTAACTTGAAATAACTATTGATTAAAGAGTGAAGAAAAATATTGTGGTGCTTGTGTTTTTGGGAAAAGAACCCATCCCAGGAGCAA
>CAKAOH010038819.1:0-18415 GCA_916701665.1 Sebastiscus tertius | reverse complement strand
ACACACACACACACACACACACACACACACACACACACACACACACACACACACACACACACACACACACACACACACACACACACACACACACAGACTCACACACACACCTCTAGGAAAACCTGCAGACAGGTAAAGACTTGTGTTGTTAAATCTTCAGAGCATTCACCCTGTGAACGTCGGTCCTTTAAACGAGTCCTGAGGCTACAGTTCCTGCAGAATATCAGCAGAACGTATCGGACCAGCGAGCTGCAGCTGCTGTCGTCTAGTACAGGAATATTTCAGGATTACAGGGAAAGATTACTGGAAGTTTTCTGCTGATTAACATTATATTAAGTGATGAGAACAAAGATAGATACATCTTCCACAGGGCTACAGAAGATAATCACATAAATGGCAAAATAAAAAAGCAGTACAAGTTCAAGTTAAATAGCCAGCTGATCGGTCTGTTGTCAGGCTATTAAAGAGGAGTTATCAGTCACTATAAGCCCTATAGATGTGGATCAATAGTCAAAATGTTTCCCAAAGTCCACAACTCAAAGATATTCAGTTTACTGTCATAGAGGAGTAAAGAAACCAGAAAATATTCACATTTAAGAAGCTGCAATCAGAGGATTTTGACTTTTTTTTCTTGAAAAATCCTGTAAATCCAGTATTGATCATATGAACTCTTGTGCAAAATCTATGACAACAGACAAATGTATATTGCCTCGTGTATCGTCATGTTTCCCCATCCAAAATCCAGGTGCAAATTTGACTTAAAAAAATATATATATTGTTCAAATATTTCTAGTTTGGACTCTGGTGCATAATACGATATGATACAACTTTGTTTGCTGCAACTAATGATTATTTTCATTGTCTAATAATCTGTTGATTATTTTCTTGATCAATCGATTAGTTGTTTGGTCTATAAAATGTCAACAAATGGGGAAAAATGTCGATCAGTGTTTCCCAAAGCCCAAGATGACGTCCTCAAATGTAATTTAAATGACATTTAAGGAGCTGCAATCAGACAACTTTTGACTTTTTTTTCTTTAAAAAAAATACTCAAACAGATTAATCGATTATTAAAATAGTTGGCAATAAAATAAATAGTTGACAATGAATCGATTATTCGTTGCAGCTCTTTAATTGCAGTCCTAGACTATATCATCCCAGACTAAACTGAGCTCAGGTGGGTTTCCCTCTCTCTCATATATCCCCTCCTCCACAGTGCTCATATCTTTAAATTATTGTTTATATTAAAACTTTATGTCTGTCATTTTTAATACTTTGTCACCATTTTTGCTATAAATGTGTTTAAAAGAAAAGAAAGGAAAAGAAAAGGAGGTTGAGAGAAAAGTTGCATCCTGGACCTCAAGGCTCAAGTTGTGAACGGAGAGCCGGGTACCAAACACATCCCTCCTCATCCTCCTCCTCCTCCTTCTCCTCTTCATCAAACTGAGATTATTCTGATCATTTATCATCAGTGCCAATCACCCTGATCGATCCCATAATAATAATAATAATAATAATAATAATAATATATTATTTTATTTATATAGTGCTTTTCTTAAAACTCAAAGACACTTTACACATAGATAAAAATATCATAAAACAAGGACATCATAAAAAAAATATATATAAAACACACAATATTGATGATATGTGATCGATCACTCACATTGGTGTACAGCACACAGTCTCCCTCCCCTGCCTCGGACAGCTCACTAAGGTTCCGGTCCCAGTGCAGAAACGGTTCAGTACTGTCCAGGATCTCCATGGTGTCTCTCCTAACTCTCTCTCTGCTTCTTCTGGAAGGTTTGTTGTTGTTTTTGCGACAGAAAAAAAGCAGCAGTGGGGTGTTTTGTTGCAATGCAGTCCGACTGGAAACTCCAACAACTCAAAGAAAAGTTCCCAACAACTTTATAAAAGAGAATAAACACGAATACTAGACTTTAGAGATGATAAATACTTATTGTGTCAGATTGAAGCTGTGTGTTGTTGTTGTTAATCATCTCCTCTGTGCTGCTTCAGCTTTCTGCTGCTTCTCCCTTCCCTTTTCTTCTCTCCTCCTCCTCCTCCTCTTCCTCACAGCCCAGACACACAGGAATGTGTGGGAGGAGTCACACAGAAAAACACAGAAAACAGAGAAAATAAACTCAATTAATTCAATAAAGATCAATAAAAGTGAGTTCAACTGTTAGTGTAAATTAATTATAATATAGAGATTAAATATAGGGCATAAAATGTGAAGTGTTCCAGCTGTTCATGCTGTTCCAGCGGTTTATGACACTAATGTATCAAATACCTGCATTGACAAACTACAATTTCCGGTTATGAATTTCAAAATAAAGCTTCCCATTTTAGGGCCATTTGCTATTCAGTTCTATACAAGATAAAGATTCAAGATTCAAGCCCTTTATTGTCATTGTGTAGTACAACGAAATTAGATTGTGATAGGTGCTAATGAAAAGATAATACAATAATAAAAAAGAGAGATTGTGCAATGTAAATATTACAAATATAAAAGATAATACAATATAAAATATAAAAATACAATATGTATATTGATGAGATGACAGTTTTGCCAGATTACAGTTTTGCCAGATTATTGCACAAAGTGTCCATCAGATAATTATATAAGTATCGCACAGCATCAGATAATTATTGCATAGAGTGATCAGCATAAGTAAAATAAAAATAAAAACAGCATATTTTAAATGATAGAGCCTACTGAATGAAACTTTAAAAAAAAAAAAAATCAGATAAAGATATCTTTTTTTTTTTTTTTTTTACTTTTTGGTATATTTTGATCCAAGTAATAATAATTAATTGATAATTAAATAATGTATTAATGATCTTTTTTTGTGTGTGTATTATGATTATAATTTTAGTATTTTTTTTCTTAATTTCGTCAGTTATCAGGTCAAATCACTTTATTTATTAACTTATTTTTTCACTTTATTTTTGTATTTTTTTATTTTTATATATATATATATATATATACATATATGTATACATATATATGTATATATATTTAAATATACTGTATATTCATATTTATGTGTATTAGATTATATGATATATACATATTTATATAAACATATGTACATATATATTTTTATAATTGAATTATTTTATTTTAATTATTTTTTCACTTTATTTATTTACTAAATTATTTATTTTATTTATTTACTACTTTTTTTTAAAAAAAATTACTTGCACCCTTAAACCTGTTAGGGATTAATTTTGAGCTTTTATTTTTAAATCCACTCCACCCATTTCCGGTCTCACCCTGGTTAATTCCGTCAGAATGACGTATCTTCTTTAAACTGAATCCACAGGTTTCCCCACAACTCTAAGCCCCGCCCACATTCAGCTGTCTGACCAATCAGATCACTCCTCTGTTTAAAGCCCATTCAACCGAGCAGCTCTGACACATAGATATACAACAGGATAGATGAGACATGTTCATCTGACCTGGGTCCAGTTTTAAACTTTTAATATTGTCCTTATAACCCTTGTATTTCTTCCAATATATCAATATTGTTTTTCAATATTCAATATTGTCTTAATGTGGTATTTTTGAGGGATTATTGATAGTTTTTATCAATTCTCGAGTGGTAAAAATGTTTTCAATTTAGCACCGAAACTGTGTAACAAATGGTTCACTTAAAGAAAACCTATAAGTATGATTGCAGTAAAAACTATTAAAATACTACTTTACTGAGAGTATACTTTAAAGTGTACTTTCATAAACCAAAAAGTGGGCTACAAGTACATAACTTGTAAACTAACAGTATACCTTTAAGTTCACTTGTAGTATAGTTCATATTATAGTAGCAGTACAAAATATGTATTGTAAACTAGTTGTGTACTCAACATATATTTAAATTATACTTTTAGAAATTAAAAAGTGGGCCAATTTAGTCCCAAGAAGTTTTGAAGAAGTACACTGTGAAGTCTACTACTAGTAGTAGTCTCCTGTTTTATATCTATGCTCTGCCCTCCTGAGCCTTTAACTGACAGGTGACGCAGCCAATCAGAAAAGACTTTGAGACATCCTGCAACCAATAATGTCAGGCCAAGAATACCTTTGACTTAAGCCCGCCCCCATCACAGAAACAGCCAAACAATGCCCACTAGTGAAAATATAAGAATTAATTAAAAAAATGTTGCATACACTTCCATAAAATATATGTTTATATAGTTTTTATGCAACTTTTCTCCTCTATAAAGTGCTTTGTAAGTGAATTTAGGAGCAATCATTAACACTGGGAGGTTAAATCATACATGCTCTGACT
Organism: Sebastiscus tertius; assembly: GCA_916701665.1. Classification (NCBI taxonomy): domain Eukaryota; kingdom Metazoa; phylum Chordata; class Actinopteri; order Perciformes; family Sebastidae; genus Sebastiscus; species Sebastiscus tertius. The sequence continues at coordinate 14,126 of CAKAOH010038819.1, read as the reverse complement.
GTAGTAGATGAACACAAATGTGACAAAAACAAATAGTCTGGGGAACAAAAAGGTCTATTATAGGACGCATTACAGAGAAATGAAGCAGCAGTGGTAGAGTTGCTGCCCAGGAAGGAAATGAAAAACAGATAAGAGTGATAACAACTGACAAGGGAGTGACAATGCAGAAGGCAGGAGATAAAACGTCAAATAAACATCAAATACATACATTAATGTCCTGGTATAACTATGCACAAGTCAGGGGTGTGAGCAGGGGAGCAAAATGCAGGAGAAACAGGGAAAAATGGTGAATTTAATTGAACGTGCTTCCTCTAAATTTGCATGCCGGTCTGTTTTTTTTTAACCCAAATGTGCATATTTCTCTCGAGTTGAACAACCTTCATTTCACAAGAGATTTGCATGAAGAGAAGTGCAAGAAAGACAGCTGATATTTAACACAGAGACAAATCCCATAAAATGACAATTACTCTGCAGCTGCACATAATTCCCAACAATCATGTATGAGAGAAATGATCTCGCAGGACAAACTACGGCCACCAGACTGGTCGCTTCATGATTTATCGTCTTCCTCACCAAGAAACTGTTTCTGATTCACAGAGTATAAAGTGAGGTCGTCTTAACTGATGCAAAGAAGAAAAACTATAAGAACTTTTATCCATGATCCTCAACACAGGTCAAAGTTGCTCTTAACAGAGCTACAACTTCTACAACATCCTGTACGGAGTCTTCAGACTCAGTTTTTCAGTGTATTTTACTAAACACGCAAAAACTGAACCCTTGTAACGGTTATGTACAAGAAGACACAATCAAAATCATAATCAGTAAATGTATTTATACACAAGTGGGCTCTTTCTGCTTCTGCAGGAGGCGCCAGAGTGTCGCAGCTTATTCTGTCCCCCCTTCTCTTTGGGCATGTCAGTTTCTTTACTAAAAGGGGGCGTTCAGTCTTGTTTTTGTATGAATACAAAAATAAGTTGTTTTGTCGTTGAGTCGAGACGGAGAGGAAAACGCTTCAGGTCCTGTCTCGAATGTTGTCGCTCAGGAAGACGATGTTGTCTGGAAGAGAGGAAACAAATCATTTAACTAAACGAACATGAGAAGCAAAGGCCCTGACACACCAAGCCGACGGTCGGCCATCAGTGAGCGTCTGTAGGTCTAGTTTTTGCGGTGTGTCCCGCACCATCGGCTTTAGCCTGCCCGTGTCGGAGTTTTTTTGGCCTATTCAGCATGTTGAATCGGCGGAGCTTGTCGGTGAGAGAAATCTCTCTGATTGTCAGTTCAGCTTAAACTAATCAGTGCACGAGAAGAGAAACAGAAGTAAGGAAAGCAAGGCAACGAGTAAAGTCAAGGGGAAGAACACAGAAGGCTCTTCTCATTTTTCATCTTCATCTCATCTGGTCATTCTTATACACGGATATTTTCACAGCGACAGGGTCATCTGGAATGAAGGTGAGTGAGAGTGGTGTGAAAATGGTCGACAAACGCCTCTCTGTTTCATGTACGTATCATAACAATGGCTTGTATATCCGCCGTCCTCGGTCTTCCGGTTTCCCTTTTTGAATGACGAATACAGACTACCGCCATCTGCTGGTGTGGAGAGTTATTTCATCTCACGCAGGCGCAGAACGTACGTGCTACCTGGCCGTCAGCTGTAGTCTTTGCGGTGTGTTCAAATGCAACTTGTCGGCCAAAACAAAGGCGACGCAATAGTCAAATTCTTTGATGTCGGGTTGGTGTGTCTGGGCCTTTAGTCAGTTACACATAAAAACATGAGAAAAAAGGATTGAAAAATACAGAAGTTACCCTTCACTTAACCCTAACTTGTAACTTCAGACATGAGAGACAACGTCATATTCACACAAAGAGGTGCATGTTGTCGGATAAAAGCTTGTTTGTTGCCTGACCTGCGATGATGGTGGTGGCCTGGCGTCTGACCTGGTTCTTGTCCACATATTCTCCGTAGTCCAGTTTCCCCTCCACTAGAATCCTAGACCTGAAAGAGAGAGAGAGAGACTCAGGATCAGTCACATGAAGGTTCCTCTATAAATATATGATAATTATTTGCATCCCCCCATTTTATGGCTTTCTATACATTATGATGTGACAGAAAACAGCGGCTGTGATCATCTTAAATTAGCGGTTCAGTAGATCATCCTGAGAGAAGAAGTTTTTATGGATGTTTTCAGTCTGTATTACTGTTATGAAAACTTCACCACAGGAATCCTCTGTAACTTGAAATAAATTTAACCATCGCTGCTGTTCTTTGTGAGGAAAATAAAATAGATGTGTGCAGCCACTTTTAAAGCTTTTAAGATGCCGAAAATATCAATTTTGCATAGAGCATCACTTTCAGAGACGCAGTGGTCCAACCACAAAACCAGAACGCCCCGGAGAGCATTTGTTGCATGTCATCTCTCCGCCCACACTTCCTGTCTGACGGTCTATACTATACTATCAAAAAAAGTCAAGAAAATAAACAAATGTATTGGAGGTGTAATCCTCAGGCCATACCCTTTCTTGACGTACTGGTAGGCCACATCTCTCAGACCAGGTTTGAACACGGACACGCGATGCCACGTCGTCTTCTGACTGATGTCACCTGGAGTCACAAAACAACAGCAGCACATAAATCAGCCTCATCTGCCTCACAGACAATAGTACACGCTGTGCGTCGGGGTCCACCCTTCCGCGGCATCGCCCTGTCTGTGTTTCTTTCACAAAAATGACCGGCTCGCTGTACATTATCCCTTACATGTCACATTTTAACAATGAATGTCTACATGTATTTTTTATATTTTTTGCTCATAATTCATATTTATTTATTTATCGAGTCATTTATTTATTATTTTGGCGGGTACATTTCTCCATATAAACGATGCATTAGGGTTGGAGATGAATACTTCAGGGACAGTCAGACGTTGTGCCTAATTCGTGCTGTTTTAATCCACCTTCACACGATGCATATGGTCATTTAAATCCTTAAAATCCAACAATAATGTAGAATGTGTTCACTCTCATAGAGACTGAAGCCAGGGTGTAACACTGACCTCTAGTGGCAGAATATGACACTTGCAGTGGAGAGCACAAGGACAATTTACAGCTGATGTAACAGTAATTATAATATTTTACCTTATTTAAACGTCAGCTCTAAAGCGAACTAATTCTTATTTAGCTCATTATAGAAATAAGTCCTTTAGCTGCCTTACATCATTTACTTTAGGTCAACCCAAACAAAGCTTTCCTGTGTGTTTATCGCTAAAATAAACATACAAGCAATTTGAATGGTTTATTTAGCACAAAAATTTCCTCAATCCATTAAAAGGAACACGTTTATGTGAATTTTTTTTTAAAAATCTTCAAGTTTGGAATTGGTTTTCACTGGACAGCAACATAAAATAAATGTGTGCACCTTCACCAACACAGTTCCTGGAGGAAAAAACGGTGACACTGAAATGTCAAAAGGATATTTCAGCCGCAACCCTGAAGTACAAATAGACGGATTTATTCTGCTGTTGTCCTTCAGCAAGTACATAATGTAACAAGTGTCTGACGAGAAAAACAAGAGAGGAAGGTCAGGCCGCTCTGAATTGCAGATTCAGTGACTACAAGACAAATGTGGTGGGAAAATAAATAAAATATGTATTATCTGTTATAGATTCGAAGGTAGTCAAAGCTGTGACAGTGCCGCACTACTGTACACACACACACACACACCTCTACACATCACAAACAATGAAATACATTATTAACAACAACAAAGCATTTGAATACTGATTTGGAGGTCGATTACCATGACAACGGTCAAAGCTTCGAAGCATTCAGGTCAGCCCTAGTCTTTAGTTTACGTTTGTAGTGTGATTTCTTACAATGTTTGCAGGAGCTTTTCAGCGTAAAGCACACAGAGTTTACTTTTAATGATGAAATGTGCTTCATAAAAGACAGTTTCTGAGTGTCACATGACTTTGTACCTGTTGGGCTCGTCTCTCCGTCTCCAGAGCGCCACATTTCATTGGTCGCTAACGAGAAGATCGTAACCGGGTTACGACCCTCCACTTGTCTCATCACCGGGTCCTGACCCACTCGGCCTAACAGCTGCACGCGGTTTATCGCTGGAATAAAGACACGGAGATCCACATTATTAGACATTAGAGATGGATAGGTGAACTTAATGAGAGAGGCAAGGATGTATAAGAAAGTTGACTCACATCTCTCCAGGATGAGGTTGGTTTCTGTGCTCCTGTATCTCACCACCTGTCTGAAGATCTGCGGAGGGATGAGATCAAATATTTACTTTGCACTTAAGTGTTTTTATCCCTTTCTTCTCATCAATTCAGATATTTATATACTTTGGGTATACAATGCAATAAATAACAACTAAGAATTTCAATTTATGGTTTAAAATTTTGTCTGCAAGTCTGCTCAATAAAAACATCAACATCAATAAATTCTCAGTCCATGCTACGAATGCTCAGGATCATCTTTCTATAAGTGTAGCTAGATGAAAAGAAAATATATCCAGTACAACAGTAATAAATCACACTTTGCTCACCTGTGCTGAGGCACTTCTCAACATCTTGTCTCTGCTGCGCACACAGCTCTGGGGACTTTTTAACAGACTGATCTAAACAACAAAAAAGGCAGAAAAATCACGAGTGATATATATATATATATATATATATATATATACAGATTTCTTAACATGCCTCACACAGGGGGGTCTTTAAAGGTACTGCTGCAGTGATTTTATTTTTATTTTTTGGTCACAACCATGTAGCTCCCATAAACTCAACAAAAAGTTGTCAGTCTGACCTGTCTAAACGGAGAGAAAGGTCGTCGCTCAGCCCCTCAAACAACGAGCATTCACCGAGGTCACTGAGCCTTGCATTAGCCCTGTTTTCATTATTTCAATAATGGCAGCTGTTTTTAACAATGTTTGTTTGTGTTTTTGGATCATTTTCTGTTTGTTGTAGTCTGTAATTATTATTATTATTATTATTTAATGTATACATACATTATATACATTATACATTATATATACATACATACATACATACATACATACATACATATATACACATACATATATACATATATACACATATATATACACATACATACATACATACATATATTTTTCATATATATATACATATATACAAATATATATATACATATATACATATACATATATATATACACATATATATACATATATACATATACATATACATACATTATTATCATACAGTGATGTTTACTTGTTCTAAGTGATGTAAAGTCAGCTTACAACACGATTATCTTTATGTAACCATCAGTCAAAGCAGCAACAAAATGAACAGCTTTGTGAATGGAGTCTGGTGAGACTTCTGTTGCTACAGAGAGATCTGCTCGGGTTTCTGGGTCTGCAGACTATAGTTATATAAATCTGTTTTATATCCAGCTAAGATGAAAAACCCAACATGTGAACGTGGATCCAAAGTCACAACAGCAGTGAGGCTTCTGTGATCTCCCGCCATGAAGATGAGAACAGGAAACACATCTTTAATATCAACGTTTCTCACCACGTGTTCTTGTTTACAGGCTGCAGCAGATCAACAGCAGATAGACAGTGGTGTGTAGCTAGGAAATTGTGTCGATAGTTTACTTAAAGAAGGACAAAGTAGGTTGTTTTAAACTCACCAGGTGAAAGACTTCACAACGTTCACAAGAGACTTCTGCTGTAACCTCACGCTGTTTCCTGTCCGTCTCCAATACAGGTCCGACAACCTTACCGGAAGTCCTTGAAGTTCCGCTTCCTAACTTTTTTTTTTTTTTTTAGAAGGTTTAATACAGTAGTTACATAAACATTTAAAAAAAAAATATTAAATTAAATATATTTCACAGAATAAAAATAAAAAAAATACAACAAATAAAATGAAATGTAAGGCGCTACAAGCTCCGAACATGTTTCTGATTAACTACATTTGTAAAAGAATGTATATTTAAAATGTATTTGGTATATTGTGATTGTGATTATTTTGTGATTATTTCTTGTGAAATGTGATTATTCATTAATATGTAATTTAGCTTTGGCAATAATGTAACGTGATCATTCATGCCAATAAAGCTTATTTGAATTTGAATTTGAATGAGAGAGAGAGAAGAAGAAGAAGAGAAGAAAAAAGAAGAAGAAGAAAGCTATATTTGTCATAGTACACACACAGAGGTGTAACAGTTTGTAAGACAGTAAAGTAAAGTGACAAGTGATGAGCATGTCATAATTAAACACAGTTAAATTTAACAAATGAGATTATATTCTGTACTTCATGTTTTGATTCATGGTATCTTAAATTTGTGAATTTAAGCCAATTGATTACCAACATCACTATAGCCGTTGTAATCCTGTATTTGGTGCAATGTGATTTCAGCCATAGAAAAAAAAATATTATGATTATTATTATTATTATTTAAGTTGTTTTCATTTAGTCTTTTGTTACCTTTAAATACTTTAACAGATTATTTTATAATTTGATTTTAAGGCTTTTGATTTTTATTTTGTGCCTTGCGTGAAGCTATAAATAAAGGTTTTTACCATATTATTATTATTATTATTTCCCCCAACAATTATTGTAAAACACTTTCCATGAGTGCTACAATCTATATTATTATTGATTACCTTATAACGTTGATTATTGGGATGTAAATGCAGATGATTGTTAACAGGTGCAGGTGTGATTAATGAATAACGTGTCAAGGTGATTTTCTTGCGTAACAATGACTGTTCTGATCTTGTTGGACAACCTTGCCCACTGACCTCTGGCCCAGTGACATTTCACACCTTCAGTTTGTTCTCTAACTTTATTAACAAAGCAATATGTATATACAACAAGCAACAAAACTGATTTTACAGGGATACAGACAGTGGGAATAAACAGATATATATATTTTTTAAGACCTTAAATCAAATCTAACAACACATTGTACAAAGAAAATATCATTTTGTCCATTTTATATCCTTAAAAGATAAATGTAAATGTCCTTTTCCTGTAGCTGGATCAATGTTTAAAGTCCCCACAGGTGATAAGTAGCTCACAACAGGGCGGGCTCAACATGCTAGGGATGGCTGCGAGGAGAAATCTTCTAAAGTATGTAAGAGAGGGTTTAAAGTCCACCAGAGAGCTCAGGTGTATTAGCAGATTTCTCTGAGCCCTCGTGGACTTGTTGGGAACGAGCCTCAAACTCTGTGAGTCCTTTTGGTGAAACTGTTTTCTGACACTATTTTCATTTAAAGACTGGTCTAAACATGTATTTGTATGTAAATAGTTGATTTAAAGTCTTGAACCTACACTGAATTTAGCTGCTGGAGTGACACCATGTTGTGGAGTGTAAAGTTTAAATGCACACAATCATAGGAAATATGGAAAAAGACAACATTGGGAATGTATTGTTTATTTAAGAAAGATTACAAATGTGAAAAATATGTTAATGTAATTTATCTAAAAGTAAAAGATCACTCTGTGCACAGTTAAGATGTGGTACAGAGGTGTGACTGATGAAAGAATTTGTAATCAAATGCAACATACACAGTAATACTGTAGTAATATTAGTCCAAAAACATCAAATATGATAGTAAAAGACTGACAGGGAACATTTTACTGCACAATGAGTACTTAGTAGTTTATAGGTATATGTTTTGCTGATAATACTTTTACTTAATTAAGGTTTTGAATGCTGTAACAAAGTATATTCACAGTACTTTTACTTAAGTTACGGATCTGAATTCCACTACTGCTTTTAGAGTATTGAGTATTTCATTTTCTGCTACTTTAAACTTTTACTCCAAAACATTTTGTAAGCCAATATTGTATTTTTTTTTACTGCATTGATGAATATTTTTTACTGCATTGATGATTATTGATGATTTTAGTTATTTTGTTTGTAGATTCTGATTAATAATACAAAATTGTATCCACAACTAAATGATGATGTAATATTATAGAACTTTATTGACCCCCGGGGGTAATTCACAAGCCACCCAGAAGTATATAAAGTGAAATTAGCTCCACTTTCAACAGCTGCACATTAATGCATCGATAATAATCCAATACTATAATATATATTCTGAAATGGGTCACTCTGCATAATGGGCACTGTTACCATTGGTTCTTTAAGTATATTTCTATGTTAATACTTTTGTACTTTTACTCAACTAAAATTCTGAACGCATGACTTTTACTTGTAACAGAGTATTTCTATAAAATATCGAGTAATTCTTCCACCACTGATTTTAAATTACAGATTATGATTTTCTAAATACATTTAAACATGACATAAAGTATAACTGAGCCTGGTTGGTTTATAAGATTTATGTACAACTAATGGGCTTTTGTTTAATTATGTAGCTGCTGAGGTCCCCTCATGAACTCGCTCTACTCCGACGCTGTAGTTTCCTGTGGTACCTAAACACAACAGTGTGGCTTGACTCACTGCACTGTGTCCATGAGACCCAAACTTAAAGAAGTTTATAGCTTCTAGAAACTTTATTAATCTGATTTTAACGTTGAAGAGGATCTTTTTTTTAGCATTTCTTCGTTGTTGTTGTTTTTGTTTTTTTTACATCATCTCTGAATGCGTAGAAATACATGTCCTCTTTCTACTAGAAAGAGGACATGTCTTTTTCACATAGAGGACATGAACGCGACGCGATTTCAGCAGAGTATAGAAAGCAAAGAGACGAAACTCTGGTGTTTTTTTTTAACAACAACGCTTATTATATTCATATTATTTTAAAAGTTCAACACAGGCCATTTCTGTATAATATGACAATATAATCTACATAACTTTTTTTTTTTTTTTTTTTTTTTTTTTAATTTTTTACGACACTTTTTATGACACCCTTTTAGTGGCGTCCGGTAGTCGCTTTCAGTCCAAAATGGCGGATGCGTAGCTGTGCCGCTGGGCAATGGAACGTTGACTTTCACTCCTTGGCATTCTGGAATGTGGCGTTCTGGAATATTGCTGCTGAGGTCCTCTATAGATCTCGCTCGACTCTGTAGTTTCCTGTGGTACCTAAACACAACAGTGTGGCTTTAAATCACTGCACTGTATTCATGAGACCCAAACTGAAAGTAGTTTATAGCTTCTACAAACCGACTTGCTTTATGTTTAAAGTTTATGAATCTGACTTCAACGTTGAAGAGGATCTTTTTTAGCGTTTCGTCGTTGTTGTTGTTATTTTACATCTCTGAAATCTGAAGGACGTGTATTTTAACCAATAGGGCCTGAACGCAACGCATTCCTATGCTCATCATCACTAGGCTGGTCTATACGTGTAAGTATTCAAAGTGCTAACAGTTGATGTCTCCTTTGTGTGTCTTCACCTGCCAAAGATGAGTCTGATGAAGTGTGTGAGCTTTACTAAAGGTGCACTGCGGTCAGTGTACTTTACTACACGACAACTGCAAGTATCTGATCATCATACCTGCCTCAGGTTGGTACTAGTGCACTTTGACTGAAAAAACTTCACAATCAAGATAACAGGGAAAGCAGTTAACTACTTTAAAAAGTCCTGCAAGTAAATTACAGAAGTACTGGAAACAAAAGATAAACTATCAAAAGTAAAAATACTAATTTTCCATAATAAAAAATAATAATAATATAGGGTTGAAGGAATTTTCCCAGTGCAATATGTGTGTTTTTTTGGGGTTTTTTTGCAATTTTGCAAATTACTTAATTTATCCGGAGTTTAGTGCTATATAAATAAAGATAATATAAAGACAATGTAGCGGTTGCTTTCCATCCACTGCGGTTGGCCTGCCAATACCACGGTATTGCCCTAATAATGTCAGTTATAAAAGTATATTATTATTGTGTTATAATATGTAACTGCTACTTTAATGTTGGTCAATGTGAAGCTAATTTGAACTGCTTTATATACTTTTGGGGTATTTATCTGTAACAGTGGCAGACTCAGGCTGTCTGAAGGGCAGGGGCGAAAACAAATAATAAGGGTTCTCTAGCCGCTAGAGTGGGCCCACCACTGGTGGGCCTCAGAGAGCCACCTAGTGGGCCGTGGAGGTGCTGCCAAATGGTTAGATTAACCGCTATTCTGTATTTCAGAGGTTATTGCGGGCTCACTTTTAAAACTAGAGTAAAGATACTGGCATTATATGAAGGTATAAAAACCTAAGGAATCCGTCGGTATCAACCATGTCATACTAGCTTGTCGGGAAGGAGGTTAAATAACCCTCCAAACTTATGCTTACATCAAGATATGTGAATGAAAATAGGTTCTATGGGTACCCACGAGTCTCCCCTTTACAGACTTATATGTCACAGATGCAGTGACACAAAATCAAGCAATTTTTGTAGGCAGTAAAAGTGTGTGGAGAGGAACTATGACCATGAATACTTTGGATTCATAATGGCAGGCAGTGATGGTTGAAGGTAAGCTGAATATTTATGTGGGTTATTACACCTGACAGTGGCGTAACACATATTTATAGCCCAGTTTGTCATTTAATTGGGAAGGGAACATTTTTTAACAAGCGGAGGTGGGCCTTGAGTTACAAAAGGTTGAGAAACCCTGCTCTAGCATGTAAGGCATTGCATGTTTTGCATGTCATGTTTCCTCAATTTTAATGCCACCCTAGAGGGCACTGCATCCCGTTTTCTCTACTGGAAGGGCACCCTAGAGGGCACTGCATCCCGTTTTCTCTACTGGAAGGGCACCCTTGAGGGCACTTCATCACGTTTTGGGAGGATCTTTTAACACCCATGCTTTCAACAATCCTTGAAGAACTATATGTATAATGATCTTTCTTGTTCGCAGTCATCAAATCATTAACTTATAAAATCAATCACTCCCGCCCATCATAATCAGTGGTTGAGGAACACTGTGTTGTCTGACTTGATAAAACGTAACTCGTGCACGTGTTTGCATTTCTCTACAGGCGATCATCCACCATGTCCCACACCGTCCCTCCGATTCTCTCTGTTGCCCCCTCTCGAGCTCTGGTCGATGAGAAGTTCAAGGTGGTGGTGGAGAATCTGCCTCCAGGATCTCCAGTAACACTCCACTCCCTCCACCACTCTGAGGACAAGGACTACTGGGAGGCCTATGGACACTACATCAGTGATCACAGAGGAAAAGTGTCTCGTGGGTTCTCTTCCTCTTTTATTGCCTCAAACTGATTTTTAAATCTTACAGTGTGTTGATGCCTGAAATCGACGGTGTGCAGTGAGGACAAGTGGCCTCATGCTAAACACCTCAGATGTCTGTGCTTCACTTTACAGCTGATATGCTTGTTCGATATTTTGTATATTTTGTTTTGTTGACATTTTATTGCTTTTGTAGTTGCAGAGGATTTGAGTTTTGGGGGAACGTACACAGGAAAAGAAGCCATGGGTTTGTTGTGGAGTATGCGCCCCGTCCCAGGCAGCCGCAAAGGTCTCAGGTAAGTTCTGTGAAGCTGTAGACTAGGCTAGAGGCTCCAGGCTACATTAGCCACCACCAGCATATCACACCTCGAATCTCTTTACCTGTCAGGTTGAGAAAAATGAACATCTGTAGCCCCTTGCTGGTCAACATCTCGGTCTACAGTGGACATGTAGTGGAGGGCTTCAGGGAGCAGGCTCCTCTGGCCTCGTCGCTCACAGAGAGATGGTACATGGGTCCAGGTGTCCAGAGGATCGAAATCAAAGAGAAAGGAGTGCGAGGGACCCTGTTTATACCTCCAGGTACACCTGCATCACCTGAAAAATATATATCCTCCACTTATCCTCCTTTTGTTGGTCTTTAAAGTTCATAATCTGTTTCTCTGTGCCTCAGGTCCAGGACCGTTCCCCGGCATGTTGGATATGTGGGGAGGTGGTGGAGGACTGTTGGAGTATCGTTCAGCCTTGCTGGCGTCTCATGGTTATGCTTCTTTGGCGCTGGAGTATTTTGCCGCCGGTGAACTGAAGTCAGCAGACCTAGAGCTCAATTATTTTGAGGTTTGTGTTGCTTAATAATATACTGAATTATTCATATTATATTATTCAATTATTCATGTTATTTTTTCTGGCCATCTGTTGACATCTAAAAAATACTGACAATAGAGAAACACCAACATCTTATTGAGTTATTGTTACCTCCTCACAATGTGATGATAATTCCTCCAGAGAGTCTGCAGTCCACATCTTCTGATATTCAGTCCCACAAAACCCAAAACTTCATCTGGTTCCTGGAATATGAGAAGCATGGAAAAAAAGAAAATATTAGCAACAGCAACCCTTTTCAACTGATTTTATAGTCATGCTGTTACTACACAGTCATTTATAGTAAGTTCATTAAAGCAATTCTTTTCCAAGACATTAAAAGGGATTATATGATTTAGTTACTGTACAATGAAGTTTAGTTGTACTATAGAATGAGACCTGATCTCGGTAGAAGATGACCCGATCTGGATAGAACAAGTGTGTGTCTGGATGACCGTTTATGAGTATATTAGAGTGTCTTCTTTACTATGTCATCCACAATCAGGGATGGAGTCTTCGTCACACTATCAGAAACTATTTTGCACCTGCATGGTGAATATTTTTTCAGTGGCATAATGTTCTCGTCCTGAAAATCTGTTTCGAGTGTGAGCCTATTAAATTAGAAATACTAAAGTCTCAGGACTACGTGACACATGGACGTATCCAAACCAGAAAGTCCTGTCAGATCCCTTGTACCTGAGGAGTGGAATGAAGTGTGCCATATGCCTAAATTGTGACCTGCAGTAAATGTCATCCTAACACAAACAAAAACACTCCAATAAAACTCTGCTCATTCTGTCAGAATTGTCCAGAAATGCAACCTTCCTGCCTATTGAAGACTCTACAGTTTGTCTCTCGGCTCTGACGCTAATGAATCCGTTAATGCATCATATATTCCCTCCCTCTCTTTCTCATTAACGTTCAGTATAGTAAACATTCAATTCAGGTATCAGCCTCTCATTAGCCAGCGCTGTCCGACACTTTCACCGGTTAAAATGACAAACATCGCCAGCATTTCTGGACAATTCTGACAGAATGAGCAGAGTTTTATTAGAGTGTTTTTGTTTGTGTTAGGACAACATTTACTGCAGGTCACAATTAAAACAGAGGACACATCTCATTCCACTCCTCAGGTACAAGGAAATCTCTAATGTGCCAGTTTGAGATCCAATGTTAACTAGAATGGAACTCGGAGAGCGCAGACTTCCACCAAAGGTGCGTGACTTTAAAAACAGATCACAGCTCACAGCTGACGGTACACGTATCTCTCTGCTCTCAGAAGGAGGAAGAAGGCGTGGTCATGCGTCATTAACGCGTCATCAGTTACACTGCGCATGTGTTATACCCTGTGGTCTTAATGCACAGGCTGATCGTAATTCTTAAAAAAATTCCTGAATCCGGATCATGATCCGGATCGCCACCAAAATCGAATGGATTGTTCATTGTGCTACACCACACACGGCGGTTGGCCTGTCGTTGGTATTGGCATCGTCAGATGTAGGCCTGGACAGAAGGAGTGTCTTTCTCCTGGGATGGAAAGAGCGGAGGTTGATAACCATAGAGACATTCCAAGGGTGGCATACCGGTTGCAGAGGTGTGCAGGGTGTTCCCAGGGGAGTTGGGAGGTCCAGGTGTGAAAGGTAGACTCAAGCTTTTGATCAGCTTGGCCATTGGTTTTTGGTGGAACCCAGAAGAGAGATCAAAGTACTCGAAACCGCCTCTGCGGTAGTTCCCGCTGCAGTCGGTGTCTCCAGGATCACATTTTGCCGTGATGACACAGATTCATAAGGTGAAAACAACACCAGCGTCGCTGTCGCAGATGGTAACAACGTGGCAGCAGCAATCGCTCTCTGTCTGAAAGAGTTTCATCACATCTGAGTTACTTCACTTGTCTGAAACTTACTACAACTCACTTAGAGCTTTACACACACTCACACTTGGTGAGGAATGTTCAAGTAGCTGGTACAACTTGTGCCTTAAAAAGGCAAAATTTCCTTTTATCTACTTCTGCACAGACAGCGTTTAATATTGTCAAGGACCATCCCCAAGTGATCCCGGACAAAGTTGGAATTTTTGGTCTTTCCCTCGGATCGATTGTGGCCGTCGTGTTGGCTGTCGAGAGCAGCGTC
>CAKAOH010038818.1:0-43490 GCA_916701665.1 Sebastiscus tertius | reverse complement strand
GGTTCTATGGGCACCCACGAGTCTCCCCTTTACAGACATGCCCACTTTATGATAATCACATACAGTTTGGGGCAAGTCATAGTCAAGTCAGCACACTGACACACTGACAGCTGTTGTTGCCTGTTGGGCTGCAGTTTGACATGTTATGATTGGAGCATATTGTTTTATGCTAAATGCAGTACCTGTGAGGGTTTCTGGACAATATCTGTCATTGTTTTGTGTTGTTAATTGATTTCCAATATTAAATATATACATACATTTACATAAAGCAATAGCATGTAAGCATATTTCCCCACTCCCATGTTAATAAAAGTAATTAAATACTTGACAAATCTCCCTTTAAGGTACATTTTGAACGGATAAAAAATGTGCGATTAATCAGGATCAAGTATGGACAATCATGAGATTAATCACAATTAAATATTTTAATCGATTGATAGCACTAATTTATTTAGATTATAAAATTTGAATGTAGTTTTGAAGCAATAATACAGTATGTATTGTAATGCCATAAGTCAATCAAAACATACCCTAAACCCATTATTAATAATTTATTCTTGCACTGATTGCATCAATAGATTACTCTGAAAGGCTGAGTCTAAATGGCATAAAACAATATGTATATCGAGGGGGGTATGAGAATAACAACAAATATATTTTTTAAGTATTTTGTTCAAGAAATGTTGAAAATAAAGAAGTTTTAATTGATTGACAGCCTTAATTATTAACAATAATAAGATATTAAATGAACATGTAAACCCTCAAGTGGCTACAAGATCATAAAATGACCATTATCGGTTGTTAGACAGCATTATTGAGTTACTATGGGCCCACAGCCCGACAACAAGGTTTCACAGTGCAACCCAGTTTACTGGAAGCAGTCCACTACATACATCTTCATAAGATCTTAAGCGTCTACTGGCATGATGCAACATACAGCTTTCTTGCCAAATTAGTTGATAAGATACAGAAAAAAAATACCAAAAAAAGAGCTTGGAAACACAAAGCCAACATCCAAGACCTCCAAGACTAACTTCACATCTCAGAGTCAGTGGTGCCAAATACACTGCATGAACCATATTTACCTAATATAGAAGTTAGGAAGGGTATACTTCTTGTCTCCAGCTCCCAAACATCCTAGCTACAGCAAATGCTATTACACATTTCATGAATTTGTCATATTGTGAGGTAAAAACATAGCTGTAAAATGAAATTGAAAACATTTCAAACTATGATCTGAAGAACTAATATTTGAAAGGCAAAACTGGACACATCCCTACTATGTGTAGCTTGATTGTGTTATTTTCATCTATGAGTTTACATCAATGAGTTCACCGCTCAAGTTGTGAACTCACTGAACAAAAGAATGAGCTTTGGCACCGGCCCTTGTGGTAGCCGTTGCATTGCTCCTTAAAAACACATCCAAAAGAAAACGATTTCTTTTAGCTAACAGTAAACTCAGATACAGTATACACCAAAGGGCCTGTCATTTTCCTTTTACACACACAGGCCCACAAAGAGAGGAAAAGTTTTAGCAGATGAGCCCTTTCCTCTGCCCCCTGCCTGAGTTCCAATTGATTTTTTTACCTCTGAATCCTGTCTTTAGAAAGCACTGCTATTATCCCCCCGTGGCACGCTGCTCTGATGAATGCCTTTCAACGCTCTCTCCCATGTTTCTCAGCCAGTCATTATCAAAGTGTTGAATTAATCAGCCTTTTAACAGCAGGAGCTATCACGGGGCTGCTAAGCCTCATGATAGGCCATTTCCAATTCCTACAGTATTCCTGCTGTTTTTCCAACAAAGACATCTCTCCTCTGTGGATTCTGCTGCTTGTCTCACATAGTAATCGGTACATTGGTGAGGCATTTACATGGTCGCTGTACATTTTAATCAATTCAATAATTGCAAACCTTGTCTGCACAATGACATTTGTTTTACTGTAAACCCTATCTCTGCACAGGGATTTTGGATGTTTGACTTTTGTCACATTGTGTCTATTTACGTATATTTTTCAATGTACAAACACCATCTTGAACATGATTTTGTTCATTTTGTGGGTTATGATCCACAGGTAAGTACTGTGGGAAATGCTGTAACATAAGAAAACACAAACAATGCAGCTGAAAAGGAAGAGATATTTTCTGATACAATATAATAAAACAAGAATTAGGTATGATTTTAAGACACAATTTTGAAGGACAGGCACTTTACGTACACACACACTCTCTACGCACTGGCTCTCCTCCAAATGACCTACACTACTCTCACAACAACTGGCTCTAGAGAGGGACATTCACGTCGGCCATCGTAGCTCTCTAACACGCTTGGCACACGTGAGAGGCTTCAGTTGGTTGTAATCTCCTCACCTCACCGCTAGATACCACCAGATCCTACACTCTGGAACTTTAAGTGAAAATTAAAATGATACTTTGATCGTCGGAATTGAGGGACTTTTTCCATCGTTGCCTTCATGGACAAATTGACACATTATAAGACACAAATTAAAAAATGTCCTTTTCCACAGGGCATCTTTGTGTTCTGCCTGATTTGGTCAGTGGGTGCCAGCTGTGATGATTCGGGCCGGGTGAAGTTTGATGCTGTGGTCAGGGAGGTACTGGACGGCCCTTTAAGTGAGAAGACCCGTTCCTGCCACGGCATTCTGGCCATTGTCGAGGCTCCACCGAAACAGCTCACAGTGCCTCTGCCCAATGAGGGAACAGTCTACCAATATCGCTTCATTAAAGAGGTAGGGCTGCTTCTGATAATTGTGCGGCTGAGATTACTTTTTATTTGGAGTGTCAAAAACACAGTGAAGTTTGTGACTTACACGTGAACCAAACATCATTCTGTCACAGTGAAGAATACAAATGGTTATATTATACAGTTGTTTTGTTTACACCATCATAACCACAATAACTGACAGCAAACACACGAGAGAGCCCCCTCTAAATTCTACATCAAGTCACTTGAAGTGACATACCTTTTCTTTTCCTCAGACGTCGGAGGAAGAGGGACACTCATTTTTTGTGTCTGTGTGACCTTTATGAAGTGTCACGCTTCGGTCTCTGTCACATGGCTCAAACTGTCTTGAATTTCCAGACAGTAAATTCTTATTTTATCATGAGGGATGGTAAACAAAGCAGTGTTTTCACAGCAAAGAAAAAGAAGCCATGCAGTCCAGTTCCCTCATATAAGCAGATTTGAGATGTTCTTCTATTAAATCTGTTTTGAAAAAGGTGTTGATAGAAAACTATTCAAATTTGTTCCCGCAAACATTTGAACAGACAAAGAAATGTATGGAACATCTGAACTGTGTGACATTTTTGTATTTATTTTCTGTTATGTTGTAGTAGTTATCATGATTATATTGCATACACGTTTTGGCTGAGATAATTATGAAAGGAAAGTTTCATATTGGCTCATTGTTTAGCATCAATTGTATCGTACAACTTGATTAGAGGACAAGAGACGTCTTGGTTTTACAGGGAACAAAGAAGTCACACAAGACTGTTATGGATTTGATTATTGATACTTTTGTAGGCTGTTGATATGAATCAAATCTGAACACAAGGAAAGGGTCACATAACATTAGAGACCTTGTATGTACAAACATCTGTATTGTTTACGTCTCATAATATAGAAAAATCAATGTATGTGCTCCATGTTTTCATATTCTGTTCTTACCTACAGTCAAAGACTAGATATTGTCCTATGTTATATGGTCCCCTGGGAGTGTATTGGTTGAGTGGGAGCACAGTGGCCTTTAGTATCTCAAATACAACCTCTTTTTTCTTTTCAAATTCCTCTTCAGGGTCCGGGCAGGTGGGAGCTGTGGACAGATGAGCTAGAGGCTGCTCCCCCTATATGCAAAGACATGCAGTTCAATGAGATCATTGTGCCCACTGAGAACACGGTACGCTACATGGCACTGATGGAGCTCTTTGTCACCCACCAGAAGCCCACTATATTCATCGGCCCCACTGGAACTGGCAAGAGTGTCTACATTACAGTGAGTCGTCTGCTATGCCTTATTTTATTATTGCTTGGAAAGCACTAAGCTATTTTGCATTGAGCAGAAAGGAATGAGAGGTAAGAAAGATGCAGATGCAACATCTCCAGTAGATATCAACAATAGCTACTTATCATTAATATTGTGAAGTGACCAAACAGAAAAATAAATCTCTTGGCTGTTGCCTGGTTATATAATAATAATTTTATTTATATAGCACCTTTCAAAACAAGGTTGCAAAGTGCTTTCCAATAAAAGCATGATACAAATAATTAACACCCAGAACTTCAAATCTAAACAAAATAAAATCATACAAATACAAAATAAAATCATATAAATGGTTCCAACAGTGCACTATCAGTTAAGAAAAAGCCATAATATAAAAGTGAGTCTTAAGAAGAGATTTAAAGGAAGATACTGAGTTTGCCTGCCTGAGATCCTCAGGTAGGGAGTTCCACAGCTGAGGGGCCCGGACGGCAAAAGCCCGGTGGGTCACCTTTGATGACAAGTTTTGATTTTGGACCCGTTAGTAGAGCCCTGCCAGAGGATCTCAGGCATCGATCAGGCTCATAGGGAGTCAGCAAATCACCGATATAGTCAGGAGCCAGACCATTCAAGGCTTTAAAAACAAGCAGTCAAATCTTAAAATGAATTCTAAATCTCACAGGTAACCAGTGAAGGGCAGCAAGGATCGGTGTGACGTGGTCACTTCTCTTGGCACGAGTTAATATGTAGCTAGCTGTTAGCTACGGAAGCCCTAAACAGACGTGATTCAACAAAAATTTTAATACCGTTATCTCGAGATCCCAACTTAATTATGTAGTTAACTTAGTGGAAAGATTTTCTGTCTCACAACCCACTGTCAGCCATGGATGTATACATTTATACATCCATGCTGTTAGCTCGATCCAGCGTTAATTTCGTTAACGAAAACTATGACAAAATATGTTCGTCAACAACCTTTTTTTCCATGACGAAAACAAGACGATAACAAGATGGCACCAACCGCATTAATAACGGTGACGATATTAAACATGTTATATCATTGACGAAAAAAGACTTGACTAAAATATAGTTTAAAAACATAAAAACTTTACCAAAATTTGTCTTTACTTTTGTTACTTATTACATATTTTGACATGTTGGGCGGGTGGATTGACTCTTATAATGGACTGGTGGGTGCGACTGAACCGCGCATCATTAATGACCACAGTCAGGAGGACTCAAACTAACTGCAAAGCTGCATTCTTAATCAGATAATGATAAAATACAAAGATTATGTGAAATAAGTTCAAGTAAGACTAAAATGACAGAAATGTTCAATATGATCTGATGACTAAACATGACCAAGATTAAATAAAAAAAATAGCTGACAACATTAAGAGAGATTACATTTTGACTAAAATCGAATGACTCCGGTGACTAAAACTGGACTAAAACTATGAAGGATAAGAATGATTTAAATGTGACTAAAACTAATAAGCATTTTCGTTTTAAGATTAAGACTAAGACTAAATCTAAAATAACAGCCAAAATGAATGCTGGCTCGATCAGCTGATTTGACCCAAACATTATAATTAATCAAAGTAAACAAGCTTTTGTTTTCTTGTGATAACGAGTCAATTATCTCGTTAACTCCAGATAACAAAGCTTGGTTTCTCAAGATAACGACATAATTAACTCATGATCTTGAGATAACGGAATTAAACAAATGTTCTGTTCATGTCCGTTTAGGGCTTCTGTAGTTAGCGCCTTTACCACCAACTGTTGACTAGTGGAGTAGCAGGAAACCATCGGCAGGAATGGAAATCAACCCGCCTGTATGCTCATGCATGTGAGTCCCTGTGCATGTGCACAAGATACCAACAAAACTGGAGTCCATTCATCAAAACATTACCCTATTGTGCTAGACGTGGTCAAAAACTCCACAGGGTACCTGTAATAAGCATGTGCTAAATTGGTAAACTGGTCCAAGATCATAGATAAAACGATACAGTGGAATACAAGTAGTACATTGGCTTGTTTCTCTAGCTGACTAGTTTGTAAATGGCCTTGAATGTAGGTGAAATAAACATTAAAGAAGCCTTAAAAAGTAGTACACAGAATTGTTGATACCTGTAGACAAAATAAAAAGTAGTAGCGAGAACGTCTCAAATCTTGAACAGTATCGGGTTCCAGGTAGTGGTAAGAATAGAAGAAACAAATTACCAGCACTCACAGATAAAGGGTCTTTAGTTCATGCTGATGCTGATGACGGCTTATAGCTGAATCATGTTTGTTTTTTTGCCCAGAATAAACTAAGAAAGAGCCTTTATCTGTGAGTGCTGGTGATTTGTTTCTTTGAATACCTGTAGACACCTTTATTTAATACTTATGTGTATTCGGCATGAGCACATTGTTGAGCTGCATTTATGTGCATACACTGTCTAGTACATTATTGTTTTTATTTTTATTTTATTTTTAACTCTGCTTGTCTCTGTTTCTGTCTGTTCTCCAAGGGAAGTGTTAATTGGACTTTAAGCCAGTTTCATTGGCAGAAATGATGGTTATCACATACAGAAAAAACCCTCCTATGCTACCAATAACATCAGTCCGTAGGATGAGTGAGCATTCATTTCTAAGCAGTGTTGTCCCAGCCTCGGGAAGTTGGAGTAAGTGTTCTGAACGTACAGATAATTTGAAGGCAACACAGCTACAGTCACCAGGTGTGAAACGGCCACCTTGGAGGAATACTGAGTATCTCTCAGCAGACCTTCAGCTATTTATATCAAGAACTAATCCTCCCCTCCTTCCCTTTGCTTCATTAGTTCATCCATTAGTGTGCTCAAATTTGAGACTCTGGGGTGAATAGAGATCATCTCACTGGGGAGCCTTCCTTGTTCTCCACTTCCTTCCTTCCTGTCTGTCTGCGTGGTGGAACAGCTCTGTCCCATGCCGCAACCAGCAGACCGTGGCTGAGTCTCAAATCCGGCAGGAGTGATAAAGGAGCACCAGCGCTCAGACCATAAGAACATGACTGGCATGGTGCCGGCACCAGTACCATCAGACAGCTGTACACAAGCCTCCTTCACCCGCCCCGTTCTACTCTTGAGTGAGATGGAGAGAAGCTGTGCCACTGGTTTATAATCTAGACAAGAGGATGATGATGCACCTTGGCTGCACCCTGTGATCATTCACATCACAAGTCCCCTTTAATTATGCAGGTCGTTACTCACATGATTTCACAAGCATGTAAAAGAGTGTACAGGGGAAGTGAGAGCATGTGCTCTGAAAACGCATGTACAAAACATCAAATACTACATATAATACATACATATAGATACATAGTAGATACACAATATAGATCAAACCCTAAAAACAGATATCAGATCACCCCTGACTACGTTCTCTGATGTATGTTCTCTGTTCATGTAAACAGAAAAGGCCATTTGTCCTAAAGGGCATTTTATCTAAATGGCCTTTCATAAAAGCCTCTTTTAGCTTTTAGTAAAATGCCCTTTTCTAAACCCTCATGCAAAATCAAAAATTCATCGATTTTACTCTTTTGACCCACAGAACATTACTTTAGATCATGTCCTCAGAGGGCAACTAATTCCCTACTTCATTTCAAAGTCATTTTCAGGGATTAACTGCGATCCAGTTTTTATCTAATGAAAGACTCACTAAATGCCACATTTAATTAGATTACAAAGCTTATCACAACCATTTGCCATGGATCAAACAGGAAATTATCACTTTATGTGTACTCTACCTGCACATGCTCTTTGGCATGCTAATTCAGAACAGAGAGTGATACTTAAAAAACATTTTCTACCAAATGAGCATTGTCTTTTTTTGAAGTGGGCAATTATCAACCAAATCAGTACCTCGATTACATTTATTCGTTGAATAAGTCCATGACATTCCGGGACCCTCATAAGTCACATTAGGTGTTCTGAATATCCTATAAAAACACACATACAGTACAAACATTGTACTGTATAACAACAGAGTGTAAACTTTACCTAAACCAGGGGTCCGCAACCTGCGGCTCTGGAGCTACATGCAGCTCTTTAGCTTCTCTCCAGCGGCTCCCTGTGGATTTATAAAAATGGAAACATGTTATTTTCTTTTTTTCTCGTAAAGTTATGACTTTATTCTCATCATATTTAAACTTTTTTCTCATAAAGTTACAACTTCTTTTTTTGTAAAGTTATGTTTTTATTCTCGTAATATTACAACTTTTTTTATCGGAAAGTTATGACTTTATTCTCATAATATTCACCTTTTTTTCTCGTAAAGACTTTTTTTCTGGAAATCTCCGACTTTTTCTCCCTCAATGTGGCCCTAATACTCCGTAGTACATTTGCACTTTGGCCCTCACTGCATTAGACTTATATACTATATACTTAGACTATAAACTGTGTTACCTTCATCACAATGATCAGATGTTTTGCAGCTCCAGACAATTTTTTTTTTTTTTGCCTAAAATGTCTCTTTTGACAGTAAAGGTTGCTGACCCCTGACCTAAACCATATTATCCATTGTTAGTCATACAATACTTATTTTCAAGGTGTCATTTTTCCTGATAATATCTCTTATTGTTTGCGCAGTTTGTTGCCATTTTGCATTCTTGTGTTGTACATGTGTAGATATTCATGATGATGATATACAATAAACTTCCATATCATGACTTTTGATGATAATCTATGTTCATATTTCCAATATCTCTTGCCCAGAACTTCCTGTTGAATCATCTGCAGAAGGATGTCTACAGCCCATTATTTATCAACTTCTCAGCCCAGACCACAGCTGCCCAGACCCAAAACCTTATTATGTCCAAGCTAGATAAGCGGCGCAAAGGAGTGTTCGGCCCGCCATTGGGGAAGAAAATGGTACAAACTCTTTATTATGTTCATACAAATGATTTTGATATGACTTGCGTGATGTTCCATTTGCACTCTTATCGGTGAAGCAAGTCACTGAAATGTTGTTAGTCAAACATTTAGATTTTTTTTCTGTAAAACTAAACTAAACCAAAAAAACAGTGTAGTTTTAAATATGAAATACCTTGTGGTATTATCGGTATTTAATCTTATTCCAAGTATACTAATGTTATGTCTCATCAGGTGATCTTTGTGGATGATGTGAACATGCCAGCTCGGGAGGTTTATGGTGCCCAGCCCCCTGTAGAGCTGCTGCGCCAGTGGCTGGACCACTGGAACTGGTATGACATGAAGGACTGCACCATGATCAAACTGGTGGATATCCAGATC
The DNA here is from genome assembly GCA_916701665.1 of Sebastiscus tertius. Taxonomy (NCBI): domain Eukaryota; kingdom Metazoa; phylum Chordata; class Actinopteri; order Perciformes; family Sebastidae; genus Sebastiscus; species Sebastiscus tertius. The sequence goes on along the minus strand of CAKAOH010038818.1, from coordinate 34,225 downwards.
ATATGTGCCATGGGACCACCTGGTGAGTAGCAGCTGTGTTGAACCCTGAAGTTTATTAGAAGCATATTATTGTTACAGCAATGATACCAAAGCCAAAGATTGGTTGACAAAATGCAGTAAAGGTGGGTGAAGTGAATTCTTTTTTCCCCCTCTGTCTCTAAACTGCTGCTGAATTGCTGTTGAGTCAATGTCACAAACAACTAGCTGCTGTTTTGTGGAGCTCCTCACTGCCTCAAGGTGCTTGCAAATAGCAAGTGTTTACCACTTCCACCTCCACTACAACTACCAGTGTAAACATGAAAGCAACCCTGTCCACTGAGGCAGCTGGCTGCGACAGCTGCAAGAGAGAGAGAGAGGATGGGTGCCACACTCAGGTGCCCACACAGCTACAGTATTTGCTCCTGATACCTGTGCTGACAGTTGTTTCCATTTTCTAAGCTGCTGCCCAGCATGGCAGTGTGGCAACCACTGGACCCACACCAGGGAAACAATAGAGGAGGCCTTATTTACTGTGTTTAGATAGTAAAGGTTCTCTATTCAATAACCAGACCATTAATATAGCATCAAACAACTATTTGTTATGTAAAGATATAGAGGAGTAATGTCTACCTGAGCAGAGAATGAAGCCACTCTCCCTCTGTGTGTGTTGTTAGCCGAGCTTCTCCGTGTTTTGTTTACATATCCAGGTGCTTGCCTTTAAGTGCGTGTGAGCGTGCCCCACTGGCTAGCTCACGGCCGCCGCTCTGCACTGCGCCCATACGGCGATTACAGCTGATAATGCCGCTCCAACCGACGACGCTGTCGCGGAAGTATATCACTCACCCTCCAGTTCCCCCCAGGTTAACACTGTTATCAAAGAGTATAGAAGCAAAGTAACGAAACTCCAGTGTTTTTTTGACAACAGCCACTGCCGCCATTTTGGACTGAAAACTCTTATGGACTGGTAAATGGACTTGCATTTATATAATGCTTTTCTAGCCTACCGACCACTCAAAGCGCTTTACACTACATGCCAGCATTCACCCATTCACACACATATTCATGCACTGATGGCAGGGGCTGCCATGCAAGGAGCTGCCCATCAGGATCTAATCTAAATACTCATTCACACACCGATGGCCCAGACATTGGGAGCAATTTAGAGTTAAGTGTCTTGCTCAAGGACACTTCGACATGTGACCGCAGGGGCCGGGGATCGAACCGTCGACCTTCTGATTGGTTGACGACCTGCAGCATTTATAATAATTTATTGTTCGACACAGGCCATTCCGGTAAATATGACAATAGAATAGAAATCATTTAGTTTTACTTTTGTATGGCACTTTTTAGTCGAACGTTTTACTGATGATGCAATGGAACGAACAATTGACTTTCACTTCTTAGCAATGTACGTTCTTTGCTGTTATATCTGTCAGCACTGTTGCCTTATTTTTCACTGTTAGCGCTGTTAACACCATTAGCTACGAGGCTACGCCGGCTCAGCTGTCGCCATCTTGAGAGCCGTGCGGAGGCAACAGAAATGCTCCCAATCTCGATTTTTTGCACCTTTAACAATGTAAATGTGCAAATGTAAACTTGTGTCATGTCCTGCTTGTTTAGGTGGAGGGAGGAACCCCATCACACCTCGATACCTGCGCCACTTCAACATGATTACCATTAATGATTTTGATGAGAAGACCATGTATACAATCTTCTCCAGGATCTCAGACTGGCATTTCACCATACGGTAAGTACGTAGCATGTGTCATTTGTAAGTTTCTTTTTTTCCTCACTTTAAACAGAATCTATGCATATGTTTAGGAATATTCATAACCAAACCTCGACAGGTAATCCACTGAGCTTCACTTGTGCCTTGAGGGCATTTGACCCACAACTTTTTGAAGTCCTGAGGTAGTGTCCTGCCACTTTTAGCAACAGAATGAATTGTAAATTATTTCTAACCAAAGATCAGTAGGCAGTGTTTACCTCAGAGACCACAAGTCCTAAAGCAATCAGATGTGTTGAAAGCTTTTAAATCTACCCGACCGCTCCTGCAAACACAAGTATCACTTGCATTTAACAAGATGGAGGTTTCACACTTTGACAGTTTGGGGCTCTTTGGAAATACTTTGTTAATGCTAATGATAAAAGAAAGACCCTTGATCAGATATATTTCATTTTTTCATTTTGTAAGTGTTTAATTAATACAACAAAAAAAAATGACAACAATAAATGAATCCATTTCCTGACTAAACTGTAGGAAATGATCTAAATGGGATCTCAACAATGAATCAACCATTCCATCTACAGGTTTCCTTTCCCCAAGCCATTTGCAGCTCTGACCTCTCAGATTGTTAATAGTACCATGTCCGTGTACCAAGAGGCCACCAAGAACCTGCTACCAACCCCCACAAAGTCCCATTACTTGTTCAATCTACGCGACGTCTCCCGGGTCATCCAGGGCATCTGCCTGTCGCGGCCAGAGACTGCAGATGAACCGTCTGTCATCAAACGGCTCTGGGTGCATGAGGTAATGTTGTTCACAACAAACAGTGGAAAATACCAGACAGCTATGTAACTAATGTAGCCTAAACACGGAAATATAATATCCTGAAGTACATTTAGCTGCAGTCAGGCTACAGACGGAGTATTCCTTTGGAACCTCCTGTGTTGCCATCTGTCTGTAGCTTTCTCTCTCTTTATCCATCTCTCACATTCACTCTTTCTTTGTCTTGTTGATCCCCAGGTTCTGAGGGTCTACTATGATCGACTGGTTCACGACACAGATCGGTCCTGGCTTGTAAGCCATTTACAGGCGGTGTCTCAGAGTCACATGATGGAAAATTTCCATCAGCTCTTCCAGCATCTGGACCAGGACCACGATGGAGAGGTCACCGAGGATGACCTGCGCAGCCTCATGTTCTGTGACTTTCACGACCCCAAGGGTGAGGACCGCAACTACCGCGAGGTGAACGACCTCGACCAGCTCCGACAGGTGGTGGAGTCGCACCTGGAGGAGTACAACAACATCAGCAAAGCGCCCATGAATCTGGTGCTCTTCCGTTTCGCCATCGAACACGTGTGCCGCATTTCCCGCATCCTTAAGCAGCCGAGCGGCCACGCCCTGCTGGTGGGCGTGGGCGGGAGCGGCCGGCAGTCTCTCACCCGGTTGGCTGCCTACATGGCGGAGGCAGAACTTTTCCAGGTGGAAATCTCTAAGACCTACGGAACTACTGAATGGCACGATGACCTGAAGCTTATCATGAGGAAGTCCACACAGGGGGAAGCTCATGGCGTTTTCCTCTTCACAGACACTCAAATCAAAAGGGAGTCATTCCTGGAGGACATTGGCAACCTGCTCAACACTGGTGAGGTAAAGTGGAGGGGACGGGACTTAGACGGATTGATGGATGAGTTGAGGTATAGATAACATGTTCAAACTGATGGGAAGATTGATCAGTGAATGAAGGTTTGGAGGAAAGAAAGAAAAATGTATTGAGAGATGGATAAATACATGGTTAGGCAAATACAGTAGATGTGGATAGACAGAATGGTAATCCAGAGAGAGAAGGAGTTCTATTTTACAAAGCCAGTACCCAAAAACAGACCAAATGGGTTATCTTCTGGTTGTTTCCAGGTACCTAACCTGTTTGCAGTTGACGAGAAGCAGGAAATCTGTGAGCGAATGCGTGTGTTGGACCGGCAACGTGACCGTGACAAGCAGACGGATGGCAGCACCCTGTCTCTTTTCAACATGTTTTTAGAACGCTGTCGCACACAGCTGCATGTGGTGTTGGCCATGAGTCCCATCGGAGACGCCTTTAGGAACCGTTTGAGACGTTTCCCCGCCCTCATTAACTGCTGCACCATTAACTGGTTCCAGGTGTGTATATGTATGTTGCATGAGTTCTGGTGTCTCAGGTAGTTAATCAAAAGACAGGGACAATGTATTGTGTGTGAATGTTAATGCATCGTCACAAGGGGTGAACATGTCATTTGTAAGACAAAAATAAGTCAAATTGGTGCATTTTCGATTAACTTCAACCCTTAACAAAATGGATGATGGCTCTCAATCCAAATCTTTATTTGGGCTTCCTTTGGTGGTAACTGATGACATTACCAGAAAACCATAGCAGAAATGAAATTACACTCTCTGTATGGTACAGCATGTTTCCTTCCTTATCAGACCTGGCCAGAGGATGCCCTGCAGGCAGTGGCCTGTCGCTTCCTGGAGGATGTTGAGATGACCGATGAGTCCCGAGAAGGCTGCATCGACATGTGCAAGAGCTTCCACACCTCCACCATAGAACTGTCAGTTCGCTTTTTGACCGAGTTGCAGCGCCACAACTATGTCACCCCGACCTCATACCTGGAACTCATTTCCACCTTCAAGGCCCTGCTGAAGACAAAAAGAGCGTAAGATTTAATATATACTGTATGTCAGGGCTCTAGACTAACTTCTCAACTTTCTCAGTTAGTCGCACAAGCACATGATTTGGTCGCACCCTTTATTTTGGGTTACAGCATGGTATTAATCAATGACCTTGCATGCTAATAAATAGTTGTCTTAATTTACATACCCCAGTGAAACATTGACAATGCTGGAAACTTGATATTTGCAAAATATTTTAATCTGATTATTAAGTTTCTCTGCCACGAACAGTGATAAAATAGGTCATCTTCTATAACATCAAAAGAAAACATAACAAAAATGTTGTTAAAAGCAAAGCATGACAACAGAATGTATGTTTGAAGTTAAACTGTGTTGAGCCACTAACAAGTTTAGAGTTGCCTGCAACGGACGGACTACATTGCCTACAATAAACACACAGCATAACGTTCACCTCGTACCGTAACCACGGGTACTGTGTTAGCCATTGTGGCTGACACAGTCTCTCCGTGCCTGTTGCACATTCATCATCGGTGGCGTCTGAGTCGTTACCTCTGTTAGACTCTCCCTCACCACCAGCTTCCTCCTTTCTCTCCTCATTTGTTTTTTAAATAATCAGCGATAGACCGCTTCATTTTGGGGAACAGTGAAACTTTGGTGCCTGCAGTGTGTGATGTGCGTGAGGTAGGGGTGATGTATGTGCACGCGCAAAGGTTTACACAGAACAGAGAAGAGTGCAGGAGGGGAGAGAAAGGTTGCACCAGTGAGGAACAAAAAGGACTGCTTTCATCTGCAATATCCAACGCTCTTACCGTGTTACCAAAATAGTAATGATCATGCACTCGCACAAATGCGAATAGGTAAAAATTTCACTCGCACACTGCCACAAAAAGATTGCATATGCGACCATTTTGGTCGCAGTTTAGAGCCCTGTTGTATGTGTACATTGTCATTTTTACTGTCATTAGATGTTTTTAGTACTTCAAATGCTTCACACCAAAGCCAAATTCCAGTAGCCACGTGTAAAAAGTGTAAGACTTATTTTCCTCATCTCTCTCCATCTTCTGTCCAGTGATGTGATGATGCTGAAACATCGTTATGAGGTGGGCCTCGAGAAGCTCGATTCAGCAGCAGACCAGGTGTCCACTATGCAGGTTGAGCTGGAGGCTCTACAGCCACAGCTGCTCGTGGCCAGCAAGAAGGTAGATGAGATGATGGTGGTGATCGAGCATGAATCTGTGGAGGTGGCCGAGACGGAGAAGGTGGTGAAGGTGGACGAGGCTGTGGCCAACGAACAAGCCATGGCTGCCAAGGCCATCAAGGATGAGTGTGATGCTGACCTGGCTGTGGCCATGCCTATCCTGGAGTCAGCCCTTTCTGCATTGAATACTCTCACCAATCAGGTAAAAGGAGCAATGTTGCTTTTTTACAAACGCAAAAGTCTGACACTGAGTGACGGAGTGACTGAGTGAGTGAGGAAGTTACACGACTGGTCGGCCGAGTGTTGGAGTTTCCTCATCGGCCATTACTCTTTCAAAATGAAAAGGCGGGAACAGTCTTTTATGCAAATGAGCCCGTCCACTGCGACACTGCCAGCTCACAAAAGTTGGACCAAGCTGTCAAACTAGACGACCTAGTTCTAAAATGAATATGAGTGGTGTAGCCTATTTCTCATTTAAAATGTTTTCAGAAGTAGATTTTAGTGGATAGTTTAGACGGAAGAACAGAAAGTTTACAAGCAGGCCGCCATGTTGTTTCCTGTTTGAAACAGGACCAATCAGGTGCATTCCCCGATAGGGTACGTCACCACTTGAGTGACCAGTTGAGTGGAGCAGTGCGGCCCCTAGTGTCCTCACCGGACCTGGTGGACATGTTCCGCTGGATTTAACATTATAGACATGACCACTGACTATTTGTGTAACAATTTAGCCACACATTCACAGACTGACCGTACACGGTCCAGACATATACTCAGTTTTGACCGAGTCTTGTTTCCTCAATAGGATAGTGCCCTTCCATCTGACTCAAAGGCCAGGTGTGCTGTAATAGAGTAGTGAAGAGGGCAGACCAATAGATGAGTTTCTTTTTATGTACAGGATATCACAGTGGTGAAGTCCATGAAAAGCCCACCCCCAGCTGTCAAGCTGGTGATGGAGGCCATCTGTATTCTTAAAGGCCTGAAGCCAGATCGTGTGCCCGACCCCTCAGGCTCTGGTAAAAAAGTGGAGGACTTTTGGGGCCCGGCCAAAAAGCTTCTGGGAGACATGAAGTTTCTCCAAAGCCTCCATGAGTATGACAAGGACAACATCCAACCAAATTTAATCGCCATCATCCGCAACAAGTACATCACCAACCCAGACTTTGTACCAGAGAAGATTCGGACTGCATCCACTGCAGCTGAAGGCCTGTGTAAGTGGGTCTGCGCCATGGACAAGTATGACACGTAAGTAATGTTTCTTCTCCTTCTGTGAAAATTGATGCATATTCACAAAGCTTGAGAAAGCTTTTCATCCGTCTTAGTGAGTAACAGGAAGCTTGGTTATTGCTAACTTCACAGGAATAATCATTTTCCCGGAGCAAGTGTACCATGCATATGCCAAGTGATTAATATAAAAAGCCAAATCAAGATGCAGATCATTTAAATGGAAATGTTCACATCATTATTGTTTTGACAATCTTAAATGTTACCCACATTTATAGAAGCTAAAGGTTGTCATGCATACCCAGAGCCGGCTTAATATGACTTGAAGCCCCGGGGCTACGGACGTTTTGGAGGCCCCACCCCCCCTTCACAATATGCCACAGCAACTCTAATTCAGAACCCCCCATCAATGGACAGCAACAAATATTAAAGGGGTGCCCTCCTGATCAGTAAACAGAATATGAAAGTCACCATTATAAGACAATACATTAGCAATGAGTCAAGACAAAGCTAGGTTATTGAGACAAGTAGTCCTGTGTGCACAGCGGCAACACAAGAAGATCAGTCTTTTCAATTAAAGACACGCAAATATCACAGTCAAAGAACTAGTATAAACATGAGTTGGGGGTTTGGGGCTTGCCCCTACCTAAAACAATGCAATTTGACATAATTCTGGACCATTCTTATTACAATAGATAGCACCGAAAAAGCTTAAAAACAAAACTTGCTTTCAGAATATTTTATTATTTACACATATCACAGCCTTCGTCTAAACATTTAATTCTTCTGGAAATGTTTGTCATGTAAAATCATATTCTGTAAGTCAATAGAGCAGATTCAGAAAACTTTGAAATAATGTTGGATTAATTATATTTATTCTAGTTTATAGCCTAAACCCTGGGTTCACAGATCTTGACCTGCAGACCCCCTACCTGTCCATTTTCACATCTCTGCTCTAACACACCTAAACCAGCCGATGCTGTTGTATCAGGTGTGTTCAAAACATAACGTGATGAGTATGTTATTATTGCTGTGTTATTGATTTATTTTCCACTGCTCGGAGCCAAAAAACTGATGACAACGACAGCGGTGTGCACGATAGATGGGCTCCCGCAAAAACACTTGCATGTTATGGATTCACAGTGTTTAGAAAATGAACATTCATAACACAGGCAGTGACTGTTTTCTGGTACTTATTCACTAAATACCTAACGTTTCTTTGTCACTCAACTAATATGAAGGACATCGTTATATCAGTGCTTATCATCGCGCATTCATACAAAATCAGTTCCGACCCGGCATTCTAACAGAATGACTGCTTGATGATTCTCTCTCATCGGCGATATTATGTAACGTTACTGATTTTGCAGGACGTGGACATTGTATCGCTACATTAGAGCGTCCTCGTTCTCTCCCCGTGGTGTGCACGGCTCATCCAGCCGCATATTTTTAAGCTTGTGTCTCATGAGGCCACCCTGGTACTCGGGGCCTGGGTTTCAGTCCCAGTAAGCTTGTGCATTAAGGCGCCATTGTTGATACCCAATATATGCTAACAAAATTCCATTTTTCGTTTTCAATGAATGTTGTCAAGATCATCACAGCGTTCATTTCACTATAAATATATACCTAGTACATCCAGCTCATTCAAGAATCTGCACTGCTTGAGAGATTCCTTATCTTGTCAATAATTACTTATAACATCGACCTTCAGAGTGGCCAAGGTGGTGGCTCCGAAGAAGGAGAAGCTGGCACAGGCTGAAGGGAAGCTGAAGGTGGCCATGGGGAGCCTCCAGATAAAGCAGGCTGCCCTCAAAGAAGTCCAAGATAAGCTTGCAAAGCTTCAGGAGACTCTGGAAGCCAACAAAAACAAGAAAGCTGACCTGGAGAGTCAGGTTTGTGCTTATTATATCTGTTTGTGTGATGCAGATAGTTTACCAACTAATGTTGTTTAGTATTTGTCATCACTTGAGGTAAAAGTGTAACTAGAGTTCCAGATGAAAGTCTGAGAAATAAACGTGATAACAAAGAGTAGAACGTGCCACTGACAGAGCAGCCAGGCAAAGATAACTGACTCATAACCCATTGAGGCCACTAATAGACCAAACAGCTAGCCCGGGTTAATGACTAGTGAATTACACAAACTTTCATTCTTCATTCTGCTCCATGACCTGGGAAAACGGCTACAGTGCAATACATTTTTGCTTTCCTCCTCCTCCTCCTCTGATGTCCTCCAGGTGGATCTGTGCAGTAAGAAGCTGGAGCGAGCTGAGCAGCTTATTGGAGGCCTGGGTGGAGAGAAGACGCGCTGGAGCGAAATGGCCGTCAATCTCGGAGAGCTCTACAACAACTTGACCGGGGACATCCTTATCTCGGCGGGCATAGTGGCTTACCTGGGGGCCTTCACCTCCAGCTACAGACAGGTAAGCTGAGGAAGTAGGTAGTGCATATTTGGAGGTGGATAGTAATGGTGCCTTCAAATGAAAATCATGAACTCGTTTTTAAGCAAGCAACGGCAGTATTAACTTTACTGTCGGCGTCTAGAAGCCACAGAGGCTAACGATTTAGCAAGCTAGCAAGTAGGTAACATAATGCAGTAAATGCAAAGGCATAATGACAGAGGAAGAAGATGAGGCCGTTGTTAATATCAACATTTTCCTCAGACATATTATGAAATTACAAAGAAAAACAATATACGACTAAAATTACAATAAATATACTTATTATACACTGAAAAATGAACTTCCATGGCCTCCGTCATTTCTGACAGCATCAACAAACACGTCACGAGTCGTGAACTCTGAGCTTTCAGAAACGTTCCACTTACAAGGCTGTGAATACCACAAGATGGGGGGGCGTTCATAAGGACTCTTCTTGTGAACACGGTAAACACGACACCATTTGAAGGCACCATTAGTACGTATTACTGACGTTTGATTTTGGCATCACCGTTAGAGGATACGACTTGGTACACACTTGGTGAGTGTACGGTATTGTATTTTCCCTCAATGGTATTTCTACCTCTGTTTATCTAAAGTCTTTGTTTAGAGTTTTAGAGTATAGTTCATTTAGGTCTTTTTACTCTGAGACTATTTTCAGACCAATAAAAGCCAAATGCTGGAGAGCAGTTTGATGGAAAGTGAACACCAAAGCATTTAGCTTTTTTTCCTTTTGCTGAGCCTCCAATATCTCCAAGACCAAGCCAGTGTTTAAAGGTCATATTTTATACTGTGTCACACAGAGGGCCATTGTGATGCTGGAAACCAGAGAGGAGGAGAGGGAATTGGTTATCGTTTATGTGCACAGCTGAAATGTTCACATGCACATGCTGTTGTTTGTTTGCAGGTTAGTGTGTGTTTGATTCTGCGCATGTAGTGAAATGAAAATGAAGTCATGACCAGTAAATGTGTTCCTCTCCAGGATCAGACAGAGGAGTGGATGAGCCTCTGCAAGAGCAGAGAGATCCCGTGCTCCCCCAACATGTCTCTGATGAACTCTCTGGGCGATCCAGTAAAGATTCGTGGGTGGACCATCGCTGGCCTCCCATCAGACAGCTTCTCCATAGACAACGGAATCATAATCTCGTAAGGATTAAAGACAAACTTTACACTGACATGGCATTCTCCCCAGAGGAAAATGCAGCAATGTTTCCTCAGGGTTGCATTGCCAAGAGTTTAGCGCACCAACTCTGGATGTCTCAAGCAACTTTTTTGCTGCTCTTGATCCCAGTCATTTAATATTGAGCATCTGCCTACAGCCAGAGTTGATGCAAAATTTATATTTTCCCACACAATAAAGCTGTACAGTGCAGTGCATAATAAAGCTTTACTTGAATTGTTGTGGCAGAACAGTCTGGGCAAGATTTGGACAGCGTCTTAAAATGACATAATGACATGAACACAAACTGAAAACTGGCTTTTAAATGCACTTTCCATAAAAGCGGTGGTACCCCAGCAAATTGTTGCTGGAATAGAAGTAAAGCAATCAATCTCTTTTTTAAAACCCAAAGGGCCTCTGCTTACTCTGAGCGTGAATATCTTCATTGAAACTGCTCGCTGTTATTTATTTTTTTAAACCACTTAATTTTTCACTCACTCACTGTGTATAAGGAATAGGTTTCAGTGTTTTAACGGAGTGCAGTTGTGTGTTTTTGATAACTGGTGTACCTGGAGCACAATGGACTACAATTCATTTAAAGGTGCTCTATACGATCTCCAGAGCATTAATATAGCAGCAAACATCTATTTGCTAAGATATAGTAGAGTAATGTCTACCTGAGCAGAGAGTGAAGTCACTCTCCCTCTGCATGTGTTGAAATCAGAGCTTCTCCATGCTTTGTTGATATAGCCGGGCCAGCCCGCATACCTTTTAGTGCATGTTAGCGCGCCCCACTGGCTAGCTCACGACGTTGTCGCGAAAGCATAGCACCAACCCTCTGGTTCCCCCCCAGGTTAACATTGTTAGCTCTGTCAGCAGTGTTGCCTTTGTTTTCACTGCTAGTGCTGTTAGCACCGTTAGCTATAGAAATGCTCCCAATCTCTCATTTAGCACCTTTAAAGCAGTAGATCTCAAACTTTTTGGAGTCAGGGTCCCTTTAAAGGGAAGAATATTTTCCAAGGACCCCCTCATAATCGTAACACCGATTAAGCATAATGTTTACTACCGTTTGTACCTTTAGATACCATTGGAACTATTTGTATTCTAAAACTTTTCAACCTAAATACTTCAGAACTGTTTCATAGTGATAAACAGAAACACATTTCAATCTGAATCATGTTAACAATTTTGTTTTGCCCTGATATTCTGGGTGATTTGTAATTAGGCTTTGTTCGCCAGAACCTGAAGACACATGACCCATTTTGGTCACCCGTTGCTGTCGCTCTATATAACAGTCGTAAATATTTTCTCAATTTAGCTAGTTTGGGCTTAGCGTCACTTGACGATATGGACTCAAATATTTCTTCATGCTTGCCAGCTATCTAGCTGGCTAATAAGCTAAGCAAAGCTAAGCAGCAGAAGGAATGGTTCGTTGCCCCCTAAGCGAAGCGACTGATTCATGACGTGACATGACGTCACAATCATATCAGAGTTTCTATTGGCCCAAAGCTAACGTGGGTGCTAGTAACGGACACAATATGCTGAAAATGGTCCCCATCTTTAGATATGTACTTTTTTATTGATACAGCACAATTTTATAATTTATTGCAAATTATTTCGCGGACCCCCTGACAGAGTGCCACGGACCTCCGGGGTCTCCGGACCCCACTTTGAGAATCACTTCTTTAAAGGACCAAGATTAGATTGTCAACTACAAATCAGTCCACCCTAATGAAAAAAGAGACCTCTGTATGACAGAACTTTGTAACCTTCCCTGGAAGCCCGAGTAACATTGTCTGATTCAACATCACGGTGCAGTAAAAAAGAAAAGTCAGAAGACATCTGCTTGTTTGTGTAAATGAAGCAGCAACATTGCTTTTTAATCACAATACTATGGCCCCTGGTGTGCTACCCAACTGTGAGCTGTCTAACTGTGCTCAAAGTGAATGTTCACCCCTAAGCTCCTCTCTATATCTCATTCTTGTCCTCAAACACCCCCCCACCCTCCCTTCCCTACAGTTGTGATGTCTCATGGTTAACAGTTACAGGATCTCTCACTCTGACACAAGGCAGCACCATTTTATCACTTCTCTCTCTCTCTGTGTGTGTGTGTGTGTGTGTGTGTGTGTGTGTGTGTGTGTGTGTGTGTGTGTGTGTGTGTGTGTGTGTGTGTGTGTGTGTGTGTGTGTGTTTGTAGTAATGCCAGGCGGTGGCCTCTGATGATTGATCCCCAAGGCCAGGCCAACAAGTGGGTGAAACACATGGAGAAGGCCAATAGCCTGCATATCATTAAATTGAGTGACGCTGACTTTGTACGCACTCTGGAGAACTGCATCCAGTTTGGCACGCCAGGTAAGCACAAGTCTTTCTCTGATTTGCTGCCTCGTCTGCCTGTGTATGTGCCTCACCCTTATAGTTGCAGTTCCTGTTACCGCCTGCTGAGGTCTCTCTTTACCACGGGGACTAATTATTGCTCTGCAAAGAATGTTTTTCTCCTTTGTTCTCTGCTCTGCAGAGGAAGAATTCATATTAGCAATATTTCTAGGTGAGGTGTTCCAATGAACCTTTATTATACTGCACCATTAGTATATCAAACTAATGTAAATAATATAAAAACGGGAGAGAAATCAATTATGCTTTCTGCACTCAAATTTTTCCTGCCCAGTAACAGGGTCATATTCACATGTTTAGGCAGACGTGACAATTCTGTTGTGCTGTCTTTCTTTTTTCTCAGCGTGTGTTTATTCCTACTTTTGTCTTCTCGTGGGATCTGTAGGGGGGTTTGAGAGGGAACAGCATGGGAGGAATTAGAGTTAGAAACAGACAGCTATACAGCCATTAAAAAGACATCTAAATAATGACCCAACTCAGCCAGCCACCGGGTCTTTGCTTACTGGCAGATTGCAAGGCTAACAGTTCAGAGAGTAGCTTGTCCTTGCAGGGTGCAAAATAGTCCCCAGGGGCTACAGTTCCACCCTCCACAGCCGCTTCTCTTACTTCACAGTTTTACAGTTTCTTGCTGTTTTATTGCAGCCTATAATCCTGATTCTGTGCTAGTATTCTTTATTTTAGCATGGTTGAACAAATGCTTCCCTGCCAGATCTCTTAATAGGCTAGACTCATGTTTATTAAATGATGCAATGTACTGTTTAATCTGCTGAAATATTAGCAATATTGATGTGATGTACCAGGACAAAATGATGCTCCAAAGCAATTTGGAGAAGGTTGACCTGATTTGGTTCACTATCTTGGGAGAGAAAGTTCATCAGCTGTCACTGACTCTGAACGCTGTATAAAAACTTTGTTATTACCTCAGGCATAATGTCAATTATAGATGGGCTAATGTTCACGTAACATGAGAACAGCATTATCATACTTAATGTGAAATCACATTAATAATGATGTCATGGGAATAAGGCATTTGGTAATGTTTTAGCTGCTTCACCGATTTCTTTTTTTTGGTATTGTGCATGTGCTGCACAGTGTTCATTGTTGAGTGCATCTCAGAGGCAGGAATATGCACACAAAGAGACCAATTAAAACAAGCCACATAAAAAATAATAATTCTATTAGTTTCTGAGAAAAGTCATTGTACATTATTAGCTGACATTAATAGCTGACCTCGTGCTAAACGGAAGGCTGTCATAGATCTAGGAGCCAGCATAACAAAAGTGACCTTAGTTATTAACCTGGATTCTGCAGCAGCCAATAGTCAGTTTTCAGTCTTTGACAATGCAAGCAGGGTTCCTACGCAGTATGGAAAAGAATGGTATTTGAGTCAGTAGTTGATTTTAGTCATTTCAAGTTCTGGAAAAATCAGGGCCAACTTTTCATTATGAGCAAAATAACAATAATAATACAATAATAAAAAGTAACCAATAGCAGTAACTGCAGGCAGACAGCAGGCAGAAACGTCCCTGTCAAGACTGGGCCATTTTTGATGAAATCTGATTGGCTCAGTCATTTTCATTGTAAACATGAGGAACAGTGACTCGTGTTCCTGCTGCCCACTCTAGTTTTGATTCAGTGCAGTGGCAACGTGCTTATCCAAACTGAGGAGGTGTCATCCACTAAGAAGTGTCTTGAAGGTCTTCAGCATCATCAGATTCTCTTCATACCACACAAACTGTAATAGTGTTAAAATGATTGCCCCAAATTCTCTGGGCCCTACGGGCACTTGCATATGAGGCCTCTCTGTCTAAAAATTCCCAGGATGGATTTCTGTCCCAGTCTGTCACTGTTGGTAATAGAAGGGCGGCATAATCGTTTTTTGCCTAGAGCGGCAGAAGTATGTGCACCGGGCCTGGGTACAGCCTGCAAAGGAGCTCATCCCCAAGTCCTTGAAGCAAGTCCCAGGTGCAAGACAGCTTTCTGCGTAGGACTGTGGACTGAATGGTCACAATGGGTAAATGCAAGTTTTCCAAGGGCTGGTTTGACGATCCTAAATACAAAGTCTGGTTGGTTAACAGTTCCAAATGGGAAAAGAAAGCTGAATGCAAACTTTGTGTAAAATCTTGTCACAGCATCCTCCCCGAGTCACAAAGTCAAATATGGTCTGAAAAATCTAGCAGGAAGCCTGGAGATTTGAGTCTGGAATAGTATGGGAACCCTGTATAAGGAGATAGATGTATAGTTTCCTGCAAGATAATAGAATATAAGAGATCTGGAACCAGTGCAATGATGCTTAGATTTGGGAGATGTGGGATTAATATTCTGGCTGCCAAGACAGCGGTTGAACATGACAGCTTCCATGTGAGATTGCTTGTAAATGAGTGAGTGTAAAGAAAAGTAGTGAAAAGAGTCAGCCTCCCCTGATTAGAAAATATTGATAAAGATGGAATATTTTCTTCCAGTGCTGCTGGAGAATGTCGGAGAGGAGCTAGACCCTATCCTGGAGCCTCTGCTGCTGAGACAGACCTTTAAAATGGGTGGTGCTATGTGTATCCGCCTGGGAGACTCCACCATTGAATATGCTCCCGACTTTCGCTTCTACATCACTACCAAGCTGCGCAACCCGCACTACCTGCCTGAGACCTCCGTCAAGGTATACTGCAGTGGGAAACAGCCTCAGGCACTGTTGCATTTTTTAGTATCCCAGGACACATTCACTCGCTTCACATTGTGGGAACTCATTTTATTATTAACATGGAACATACAGTGACTCTAATACTTAAACACTGTATTGGAAGCATTTTTTGTGTAAGGATGCACAGTATTGGATTTTTTTGTTTTTTAATTTATTTTTTTTAATTTAAGGTTAAAGGAATACATACACATACTTGTAAAAGGGACAGCAACAACAACATATATAAAACAACAAAAAAGAAACATAAAAAGAAGACAAATAATAAAAAGAAAAATAATAAATAAAAATACTACCCGTTGTAATAGTGCAGTGTCAAGAGATAAGTTCATATTCATATATACACATAGTTCATGTTTATATACATACATACAACCTCATATATAGATATATATACACATACAGTATATACATATGTCTATATCCACATGTGCATACATATAGATATCCACTTAGACACATTTGCTTACACAGTTATCTAATCCTATTTTACAGACAAAAAAAGAAAAGGACATATTTACGTCCCTTTAGTTGACGTTTTTTCGACATTATTTATTTATTAATTTTGTTTAACTCCAATCCTCACCCTGACTCAAAGTATCCCACCCATGCCCCATGCTCAAAAATGATATTCTGTTCTTTACTTCTATTAACATCCCTCTCCAGAACCCACTGTTGATGTTTCAAAAACATTCAGTGAAACGTTCAGTGTTTAGCTGCTGTCTTTTTATAGCTTTAAATGTAAATGCTTTCCCCATCATAATGATGATGTTGTTCAGATCTTTTCCTTTTTCATCATCCCTTATTGTATACATCCGGTATTGGATTTTTGCTGTTATCCGATATGCCGATATTTTCCAACTCATTTTGGCTGATTGACGATGCCGATACGATACATGCACATATTTTTTCCACCTAATTGCTGAGAGCATTAAGTGTTTCCTGTAGAAGAATTAACATATCATTATGCGTACTGTTATTGTGACGGCCCACTGGCAGAAGCAGAGACAGTGCCAGTAACGTCACAGCGAGTAACGTCACAGCCACTAACGTCACAGCCACACACACAACATGCACGTCGCACACATGTTACTCATGATGCAGTTAAACAGGATGCTTGTTAGTGCCACCAGCGGGTCTAAGCTGAAATATCTTAAGGTCTACTAGATGGATTGGCCAAAACTTTTGCATTACTGTAGACTCTTATTCTTGTTTATTTAAAAATTTGAACTCAACAGCAAATTGTTCATTGCACTAAATAATTATTTCAGAGCTTTGTTCCAAAAGACAACTTTTTTCCCTCAACAGATAGATGAGCCTTACTTTTTTTTTTGGTTCCCCCTTATTGCATCATTCATACCACTCAAATGGCAGCACATTTTTACCCCAGCAACACAGTGAATCATCATTCACTGATACCACCTCCCCAATGGAACACACTGTCCCAAAAAAAAAAAAAGAATTCCAAGAAAAGGAGCATTAAAGGAAACTGCATTACAGAGAGGCAAGGGGTTGGAAAGCATTACTGAAGATCACATTTCAAGCATCTATTTGCAGGGCCCCGCTCTTTATGGGCAGCTATTAGATAGATTCAACTCATTTTTCAAAACTGGCTCAATCCTTCTTTTTTTTCCTTTCTGCTTTTGTCTTTTTTTGCCTACAGTACAGTACACTATGGAGCTTCCATTATATCCATTAAGCCCTATTTGAAATGCAATACTTCCAAATACAAGAGGGCAAGCATCTAGTAAACCAGCCCTTAAGGAGCTCAAGGGACGAAGGGAAGCGAAGACGGAGGGTGTATGTGTGAAAAGGACAAACGGGAGATTTATATTGGCTCTGAGTCTTTACCACCAGCTGAGTGGGTCCGCAACATCAATAGAAATGGAATTAGGCCCCGGAGAAGTGCACTCGTTTATTAGGGCAGGGAGTAGATAGCAGATATAGGCTTTTAACCTCTGGGTAAGTGCGGAGCAGAATGACTAAGGCTGTGTGGTAAAAGGCCCACTTCCACACTTTTCACAGAAAAGAAAAAAAAAAAGTAAATGCATCCTACCTGTGCTTTGCCAAGCCTGGAGTGGTTATTGGAATTGATTGGATGTGAGGTTCGTGGGGAGAACAGCACTGAAGCCAAGATGATCCACACGGCACTGTACCTCATTTAAATATCCGAGAGCAAGGGTGGGGCAAGACACCACCACCCCCGAACACACACACACACTCATTTGTGCATGTCTATGTCTGTATATTGTACAGTATGTCTATGTGTTTCTTCCTCTGTGCTGTAGGTAACCCTACTGAACTTCATGATCACCCCAGAGGGCATCCAGGACCAGCTGCTGGGTATTGTGGTGGCCCGGGAAAGGCCCGACCTGGAGGAGGAGAAACAGGCTCTCATCCTGCAGGGAGCAGAGAACAAAAGGTACAGTAGCCCGCACCAGTCTCAGGTCAAATCATGTCAACTGATCAAATAAGATGTCTCCCTCTTCAAAGTGGAACCCGTAGACATGTTGAATTATCCTCGCACTTTTATCAGACAACTGAAGGAGATCGAGGACAAAATCTTAGAGGTGCTCTCCTCTTCCGAGGGCAACATCCTGGAGGACGAGACGGCCGTCAAGATCCTCTCCTGCTCCAAAGTGCTCGCCAATGAGATCACAGAGAAGCAGGCTGTGGCTGAGGTGACGGAGCAGAAGATCGATGAGACCCGCATGGGCTACACGCCCATTGCAGTGCATTCAGCCATCTTGTTCTTCTCCATCGCTGACCTGGCTAACATTGAACCCATGTACCAGTACTCCCTCACCTGGTTCATTAACCTCTTCATCAGCTCCATCGGCAACTCGGACAAGAGTGACGACTTGGAGCAGCGGTAAGCAAGGCTGACAAATGCACGAGCCAAATACTTGTTACTACAAGCAGTGGTGGAATGGAACCAAGTACATTTACTCAAGTACTGTACTTAAGTACAATTTTGAGGTACTTGTACTTTACTTGAGTATTTCCATTTTCTGATACTTTATACTTCACTCCACTACATTTATTTGACTACTAGTTAGTTTTTACATATAAAACATACAATATGATTTTGTGAAATGACGCAATAATGTACTACTAATGTACCTACTAGTATATAACGTTTCTAAATTGACTCCAAATAGAAGAACTACAGCATACAAATATATGTGTTTGTGATAAAAAAAAGAATAATATAATATTCTGTAAGAATATAACACTTTAAAAGGAGCCGTTCTGCATAATCAGTACTTTGTAATTTTTTGTAATGGAGTATTTTTAGACTGTGGTATTTGTACTTTTACTTAAAGCTGAAGTAGGCAAGTTGGAGCAAATATGATAAAAAAAATCATGTGCCTCTGTATCCTCCTGTGAAAACAAACCAACCAATCAGAGCCGAGCTGGAGCCTTGCCGTCTCTGAGCAGCTGTCAATCACTCGCGAACTCCGATCAAACAGTCAAACTAGGCAGCGCTGATCAAATATGAATCAATATTCTGTTACTGTAATGCCTATTTCTTGTGTAAAATGTGTTCAAAAATATCTTGTAGTGTACTGTTCAGCTGTAAGGTTTGTGACACGGCAGCCATGTTGCGATCTGTTGAGTGAATACCAAGCACCGCCCACCAGCTACAACCTTTACAGCTGAACAATACATTACAAGAAACATTTTATGCCAGAAATAGGTATTACAGTAACAGAATATTGATTTATATTTGATCAGCACTGCCTAGTTTGACCATTTGATCAGAGTTTGCGAGTGATTGACAGCTGCCTTCGTTGATTGAACAGCCAATAGGAACGCTCTCTCTCTGAAATGACCTGTGATTGGTCAAAGCCTCCCGTCACGCGCTAGATTTTTTAAAGTCTGAAAACAGAGCCATGAGGAGGAGCAGAAGTCTAGTTTTCTCTCAGATTAAGATGTATGATATATTAACAGTCTTTTTTACATATAGTTTTGTCTTTAACTAGAATGCCGGTGCTGAATCGACTCAAGCTTTTGTTGTCTGTGGGCCACATTAGTTTTTGTTTACAATCTGCTGAAAGGTCATTATGGAGATTTTGCCCAATGATGCCACAAATATTCTGCCTACTGCAGGTTTAAGTAAAAGCTCTGGGTACTTGTTCCACCACTGCCTACGAGTCACTCAAACAAAATCATGCAGCTTCCTCTCCACTCGAAAGACCTTATTTGTCTTGTAAACTGTTAAAAAAAAAGGAATTTAAAACTATTAATAATGAGCACGAGTTTGGATGAGTTTGTGAGTTCCGTTTGGTTTGGAACAAGATTGTTAAAATGCTTACATATGCATCTTCTTCAGACTACAGATCCTGAGAGACCACTTTACCTACACGCTATACATCAATGTGTGTCGCTCACTGTTTGAGAAGGATAAGCTGCTCTTTTCCTTCTGCCTCAGTGTCAACCTGCTCCTGCACAACAAGCTGGTAGGAATACACACACGCTGCACTCATGTACCGATTTACAACACTTCACTTAGAAACCATAGATGTTGCTTGAGAACACGCCCAATATTGTTGTTTGATTGGTTTGTTAGTAAGTGGTTAGCTAATCAGACAAGCTGGTTAAATCATTTTACACAATCAGACCTCTCAATGATTGCTGATGATTTGCATAGATTTTGAATCCCCCAAATGGTCAACCTTTAAATCGCTTTAAATCACACATTTGCGTTAATCTTCCGCTGTTTTAACACTTTTGTGTCGTAGGTGGATGAGGGGGATTGGCGCTTCCTTCTGACGGGCGGCGTGGGCCTGGACAACAGCCACTCAAATCCCTGCACCTGGCTCCTCAAGAAGTCTTGGGATGAGATTTGCCGCTTGGGTGAGATGGAGCATTTCAAAGGTCTGCGCCAGGACATGGCTCGCCTCAGGGATGAGTGGAAGAAGGTCTACGACAGCCCAGTGAGTGTCATCAAGCTGACTGGCTGGTCTGGGTGGGGCTCTGTCTGTGGGTGTCGTATATGTTTCTGTGATGGTAAAGACAAACTGGATAGTTGTTTTCTGTCCTTCCTCTCTTTAGCAGACAATTGGGGTTAATGCCCACATTTCTTTAAATCAGCATGTACTGAAAGGCGCCATTAAATCAGAAATACCCAAGAGAACTAGAAGGAAAGGAAAATCTGTAAATCCCCCCAAAATGCAAATGTTGTCGGTATGCACATTAATAGGACTGGCTCTGCTGCTGTCTTGTTGTAGAAACTGGAAATGTGTTGTGGTTAGCTGTTTAAACTGGGTCACATTGAGCACTGACAAAATGCTTGTTTTTTGTTTTGTTTTTTAAGATTATTTTTTAGGGCTTTAATTGCCTTTTTTATTAGAGCGTCTGGAGAATGACAGAAAAGAGGGGGGAGAGAGAGGGGATGACATGCAGCATGCGGCCGCTGCCAAGGACTCAGCCTACATGGGGCGCACGCTCTACCGGGTGAGCTGGAGGTCGCCCCACCCACAAAATGTTACATCAAAAAAATAACACATCTACTGTAGCTGCAGTCTACTGCAGACCACCAGGACATTTGGATTCTGGAGGTGCCACTGGACCAAAGTCTGTAGAGCGAATGTTAAAGATATTCAGGGTTACAGTGTCTGTGGATACTACGGTCTACCACACACACTCTTAGTAAAACTACTTGGCAACAACTTGAGCTTGAGTTTGCCTGTGAAGGGAGAGCAAACCTGGCATCAGTGCCACCTCGGGTGTTGTGCACTGCAAGTTATTCAAAATCAAACCCCTTTCAATGTGTGCCCAATTAGATTACAGCCCACCAAGTAGGTTTAGATATGGAGATCGCATCTCTGAGTTTATATCATATTTGTCTAATTTAAAAATAACTGTTGTTTTGTTTTTTTTCTTCAGCATGACTTTAAAGTTATTTTTTAAATACAGCAGATCCATCTTATGATGACATATTGGTGTTGAGCTGAGCTATTTCCACTAACACTGCATATAACTTCCCTGATAAAACCTGGACAACAAACACAATCTAATATCAGAGATGGAGTGTGGATGAGAGACGTTAAGTAGACAGAGGTAAAGAAGTCAATTGACTGGAATACAGGCAAACCTTAAGGGTGGGATGAGAAAGGGAACAAGGGCAGAGTGAAAAGGTTAAACCTATTTTCCAGTGGGTTTGGCACATGAACCAGAGGCCAGCCACGCCTGCCCTGCAGCTCAGCAGGGTAGCTCACAACACGCATGCAGCCAGCTGCCCTCCCCAACTAACGGCTTTGTGGCTGAATACACAGTGAATACGCAGCCCCTTCACAAGCCCCACACACCAGGGAGCACCTTTTTGCATGTTCTATACAGTTCACACACTTTAAGTCCACATGCAGTTTTTCATGCTATTATGTTTTGGCTCTTTTGTGTTAAATAATGTCAATGACGCATTTCATAATTTGATACTTAATGTTAAGCTTTGCCAAGCAGTTCAGCTTCTACTGCCACCATTTAGCACATCTTCAAATTTGAAAATGTTAATTTTTTTATCATTGATAGGTGCCAAACAGGTCTTAGTGTTTGTCTGTTTACTACAGTATGATCACAACTTAGAACTGTTTATGTTATCATTTGTTTTAATATCCTTAAAATCCTATTTAAATTCACATTCTGTTAATCTTTACTAGGGCTATCAAAGTTATCGCGAAAATAATGCGTGAATGCAAATTTGTTTTAACACTACTAATTTCTTGAACGCATTAACGCAACTTGTGATTTTTAGGTATAGCGGCTCAGTTTTAAAGCTAGAGTGAACTAGCATACTGGTATCTTATGAAACTACAGAACCTAAGTAGTCCATTGTTACCAACCAGGTCATACTAGCTTGTCGAGAAGGAGGCTAAATAATGCTCCAAACTGACCTCCAGATCAGTGAATGTAAATGGGTTCTCTGGGTACCCATGAGTCTCCCCTTTACAGACATGCCCACTTTATGATAATCACATGCAGTTTGGGGCAAGTCATAGTCAAGTCAGCACACTGACACACTGACAGCTGTTGTTGCCTGTTGGGCTGCAGTTTGACATGTTATGATCTGAGCATATTGTTTTATGCTAAATGCAGTACCTGTGAGGGTTTCTGGACAATATCTGTCATTGTTTTGTGTTGTTCATTGATTTCCAATGATAAATTCATACATATATTTGTATAAAGCAGCATATTTGCCCACTCTCATGCTGATAAGAGTATTAAATACAAATCTCCCTTTAAGGTACATTTTAAACTGATAAAAAATGTGTGATTAATTTAAAGGTTTAAAGGATTAAATATTTGAATCGATTGACAGCCCTAGTCTTTACTCCATCTTTAACTATTTGCTAATTCGGTAGTTTAAATGTAGTGTACACAAAGGGGACAGGGAAGAAAGAAAGTGGGAGGAAAGTCATTTACTTGTCAGGTGTGGATGATGCACACACACATGCCTCTCTCCATCTTTGAGTTATAAAGAGTCTAAAATTGAAGTTTTATCTAATTAAATCTATTCTGTTCCTGTTGTGCCAGTCACATCTATGCAATCTAGACGCAAGAACAGCTGTTTAATCAACGTGTGGCGCACACAAACATGTGTGCAGCACACATGCTCGTCTCTTTGCTGTCACACACACACACACACACACACACACACGCACACACCATCTTTTGATTTATAATCAACAGAATCGGGCACAACACTTCTATCCAATTAAATCTAGTTTGTTCCAGTTGTAGAATTCACATTTATTCAATCTCGATGCAAGAACAGCTGTTCAATCAAGCACACAGGCACTCTCACACACGCTCACACACCCCTGTACACACAGAGAGAATCCCCAGGAGATTCTAAATAGGTGTATCCGTCTCAAAGCACCTGCCAACACACATAGCCAGAAGTCTCTCGACAAACAGCCGGGGGAGAATAATTCCAAAAGTTCCCACTACCATTGCTCACTTCCTCTGGTACACTTGTTCCACAAATTAATCAAACATATTGCTCTGACCCAGTACCCAGTGGCTTTTCTGTTTCCCCACCTCTTTCTCCTTCCGCTCTTCACTTTTTCATACATATGTATTTATCTCCTTGCATTACTCTCCTCCCCATTCACATTACAGATTACCCCTCTTTTTGCTTAATTACATTGCTTAATCTTGCAACAGCTCGATACAATGCAACCCCACCACGGAACTTCCCTCGTCCTCTCCGAGAAAAGTTGACAATTAAGCTGCAATTAAGGTGAATGTGCAAGGGCCATGCCTCCTTTCCTGATGAATGAAAATGACAGTTTCCTCATCCTACACAGCATTAAAAGATATCATTTGTTCATCTGTGGGGCTTTTCCTTCTGGTTTCCTTGTATTGGATCGTACTGTAGGCCAGTCACTTAAGTGTTGGCATTGAAATTTAAGTTTAGGCTACAGAATTACTACAAGATCTTCTCTCCTGTGTGGAATTTGAAATAACTCCTAGATATGAATGTGTAGTCTGATTCAGTATGGGTTGTGTTGTGCATCTCTGCAGACCCCTCATCAGACTCCCTTCCCTGATGAGTGGCAGAACAAGCTGCGGCAGTTTCAGAAGATGCTGGTGATCCGTTGCCTCAGACCAGACAAGGTCAGTTCATATGCTGTTTTGAAAAATATGGTAGGATATTATCAGGATATTGAGTTGCAACTCAATTTCTTCAAACGTCTCTATTATCTCCAAAATTCTTCTTCTTTCCCTCAGGTTATTCCCATGGTACAGGAGTTTGTTTCCGACAATTTGGGCCGTCCCTTCATCGAAGCGCCACCCTTCAACCTGAGCGAGGCCTTCTTTGACAGCCACTGCTGTGCCCCCCTCATCTTCATCCTCTCCCCCGGCTCAGACCCCATGGCTGCATTGCTTAAGTTCGGAGATGAAAAGGTACGGAGACACCTGGGAAATTCAGCAGCTTTGAAGCCTGCTGTGTGTACAAACTCAAAATGAAAGGGGAAATTGAATCCTCTAGATTTCCCAGGCTCCCAGACAGGTCTTAAAAGCACTGAAAATTATTTTGGCTCCTTCCCGGTCAGAAAGCAGCTACATAAGTGAGTGTGTGTGTGTGTGTGTGCGTGCACGGCTGTTGTTATCCCTCAGGGCTTTACGGGTAACAAGCTGACTTCCCTCTCTCTGGGCCAAGGCCAGGGTCCTATTGCTATGCGTATGATTGAGACGGCCGTTAAAGAGGGCACCTGGGTGGTTCTTCAGAACTGCCACTTGGCCACGTCGTGGATGTCAACACTGGAGAGAGTCTGTGAGGTCAGAACACACACACACACACACACACACACACACACACACTTTCTTTACACCAGATGGAAACAGTGCAAATACATGTCTTCTAATGCTTTATTTTGTGTGGCTGTGAGCAGGAGCTGAACCCAGACACTACCCACCCAGACTTCAGGCTCTGGCTGACTAGCTACCCATCTCCCACTTTCCCCGTGGCAGTGCTTCAGAATGGCGTGAAGATGACCAATGAGGCTCCGAAGGGCCTCCGTGCCAACATTGCACGCTCCTTCTTAATGGACCCCATCTCTGACCCGCAGTTTTTTGGCAGCAGCAGCAAGCCGGTCAGTGTGTGGGCGCATGTCTGAGTATGTCAAGGTGGCTTGCTGTGCATATCTATCACGCCTACATCAGCGGGTGTCCTGAGCTCCTTTGTGTCTGTTATCACCCCCGCTGTGCATTTCAGAGTGTGTTTGTTTTGGCTGTGGAAATACTAAACGACCACCACTATTTATCCAATTATTCATCTAAGACCATGCATTCCATTTATGCTTATCCACCTCTCAGGTTGTGTTCAAGAAGCTACTATACGGCTTGTGTTTCTTCCACGCCCTGACCCAGGAGAGGAGGAAGTTTGGACCTTTAGGCTGGAACATTCCGTATGAGTTCAATGAGACCGACCTCCGGATCTCTGTACAGCAGCTACACATGTTCCTTGAACAGTACCAGGTGGTTACTTTCTAACTGTTTTTCCTTTCAGGGATTATTTTTATATTTCTTAAATGAATCAGAGTATTGTTTTCCTGTAAATCAATTGAAGTAACACTATCAGATGTTTCCCATATTCCAAACTAGGGCTATATTATTATGGCCAAAATGCTAATCATGATTATTTTGATCAATATTGAAATCACGATTATTTATCACGAAGGCCGAAGGCCTCGGAAGGAGGTTTGGTTTGTTGGTTTGTTTGTCCGTTTGCAGGATTACTCCAAAAGTCCATTATGGATTTGAATGACATTTTTTGGAGGGGGTGGGGTGTGGCACAATGAACAATCCATTCGATTTTGGTAGCGATCCGGTTTATGATCTGGCTTCGGGATTTTTTTTAAGGATTCCGATCAGCCAGAACATTAAGACCTCTGGGTATAACACATGCATAGTGTAACTGAAGACGCGTTGATGACGCATGACCCCGCCTCTTTCCTTCAGAGAGAGAGACAGAGAGAGGGGGGGGACAACTGTAGATTCTGCATTTTTTCGCATTAAACTCAGTGAAATTCCAGTTGTGTTCGACCAAAGCACACTTGGTGATTGTTGGAAAGAGTAACGACGACGGTTTAGGTGAGTTTTATTTTGTTTCTGTCCAGTTTGAATGAAGTGTTTTACGACACTCGGCTACGTACAGCTGATCTCAACATAAACAACAATACGGGTGGATGATGATGCAAGCTGAACGGAGAGGGGGGGCGGAGGTCTGTGCTCTCCGAGTGCCATTCTAGTTCATAGATTTTTCGGACGAAATATTTTTATTGCAAATTCACATTTAATTAACAGAGCGCTATTTTCCCTTCCATGCTACATTTCAACAGTCAGAAATTCTAAAAGTTGTCCTTTTACTTTGTTATTGTCATCAAATGATTAGGAGATAAATTATTTTATTTTTATTGATAGATGAATAAATAATATAATAAAAAAAGAAACTGTTGAGAGGTAGTGTTAGGAAGTTAAACAGGTCATAATTACCTCTCTGTTATCTATTTTATATTGCTATGAAAAAAATCTCCTTCAAACAACTCTAGTTATTCAAGTTTCTCGCCAAAAACTCAATTTTACAAGACTACATTTGAACGCATCATGATAGCATTATAGTCTACCTCCCAATACTAATTTTACAGAGTAGAGCTTGAACGCACCATAAGCACCATAAAGGAACTGTGTAGCATGTAATTCTGTGTTTTCAGCAGACGAGTCTGTCGCTGTGATTACTCTAAGAAGCATCATGGGAACGATTTACAATATCATAAGTGTCTGATTAAGTTAGTTGTTCCAAATGTTTTTAAGGTTGTTCTTCCACAGCTTATTTTGGACTTGCAGTTGTGAGAAATTGCAGCTTCATGTCTTCTTCAATCCGTTGAAGAACATCCACACCGACGACATGTTATGTGTGTCTGTGTGGTGTTACTGACTGTGCCGCTGTGTGTCGACAAAAAAATATCATGTTGCGGCTGCATGTGTGTGACCGGCAAAAAGCCGGATATATGAGCATATGAGACTACTGAAAACGGGCCGGCTTCGATTGGCTGCTGATTGACGGTGGATCTCTACCTGTAAGTTTAGGAAGCACTTTATTTATGCAGCAGAACTCTCTATGAGTGGAGCACGCATATGAAAGCTGAAGTCGGTGAGATTGGAGCAAATGTGATTTAAAAAATATTAAATATTAATTATTTTTATAAAACGGTGGCTATATGGTGACAGTAGTACGTGAAACAGGTAACCTGAAAAAAAATCATATTCCTCTGTGTCCTCCGGTGCTCCTAACGGTATCTGCAAGATTTTACAGACCGGAGGAAAACAAGCAGTAAGACCTGATCTGAGGTCTACTGTCCATCTGCCGTCTATGAGAGCCGGCTGTCAATCACATACAATGTAAATATACTGTAAAAAGATCATTTTCACCGTCTTGTTGTTGCTGTGAACCGCGCGGCTTGCATTAAAAATAGGTCAGACCTCGAATCTCTAGAAGAGACGCAGGTGACACGCAGCCAAGACGCGCTTGAGCCGCACTGCTCACGCGGGTTGCTCTAACCTGTTAACATGGACGCCGAAATGAAAAACAACAGGTTCCGCAGCCGCCACGCACTGCTCATGTGGGCGGTGTGGACACGCTGTTAGTCGACTAACAGCCGATTTTGTAGACTAATTGATTAGTTGATTTAATCGACAGATGTGTGAAACTCAGTTTCTTCACATAGAATAACACAAAATCACCACAGTTTCTTGGAAATAATTATTTAGTATGAAAAAGGATACTAATTGACTAAAGAAATCTCAGTTGACTGAGACCAAAATGACTAACCGACTAAGGGGGGCAGCCCTGATACGGACACGGCATTGCTCTGTCATACATACTTTATATATGCTCCCATGAACTGACTGCAGTATACTGTATATCTCTGGCACAAAGTAAAACTCTGACTTTCACATGCAGATGCACATACACCATCCACTCCTACGTATATATTCAACATCTAAATCCATAATAGAAATTCTGCCTTTTACTGTACGAGTGGGTTCCTCTTCACTCAAGTATGCGCTTTCATCAGCCATATTCAAAAACCCTCTTGACATTTTTCCACAAACAGATAGCACTCCAACCCTCCACCATTCCTAGATCCTCCGCTGTAGCTGAGAAAAAGTCGTATTAATAAACTACTGAGGATATCTTTTTTTTTTTAACAGTGACATTTTCATCTTGTAACCAAGTGTCTCTTGCTGAATTAGTAAGTGAATCCTCCTCCGGAAAATGCCACAATGGCCACAACCCCCACCCTTTCACCTCCTATTACATCAGTCTCCATTCCAAGTCTAAGTCGTGAAGTGAATTTCAGCCAGGTTTTCTGTTTCGGAACAACGTACATGCAACATAACTAAGAATGTACACACACATATTGAAATCCTGCGTTTCTCAATGCTCGTTTCCTGCAACATGCAACCCAGAGGCATGGTTATTCTTAGGTTCCTGTTTGAAATGTGTGTTTTCTTGTTTGCTGCAGGAAGTGCCGTTTGATGCCATCCGCTACATGACTGGTGAGTGTAACTATGGAGGCCGTGTGACAGATGACTGGGACAGACGGACCCTGCGCACGATCCTCTCCATCTTCTACACTTCAAAGGTCATCGAGGACCCTCACTATAAGTTTGATCCCAGTGGGCTCTACTATGCACCGGCGGAGGAAGATGTAAGAAACAGAAAATCACATCAAATTGCTCTAACTCATAGGAAACACCAGTCTCAGCATAAAGAAGGGTTGTTTTTATAAATCACAACTTAGATTTGGCTGTAAGCAACAAAAAGATTTAGAGATTAGGAAATGCCATATGTTATTACCAGGGGAATTAGTTTAATATTTTACATAGAGTTGGGCAAAGTCTGCTTTTAGATGGAAAGCACCTTGCTGAACTGACTTTGAACTCACTCAGTCACATTTTGTCAAGTTCCCACTACACGACTTTCAAAGTTGTCAGATTGTTGTACTGTTCACACTACACAGCTTAGTCCTTTTGTCTTGGAATCTTGAAGTCGTGGTTTTCACACTACGGCAACGGGGGGGTCACACCATGGATGTATGAAGTGAAGTGGATACAGTGTCGGAGGCGGGGTCCCGTTCATTCCTATGAGAGTTGTTCAGTGGCGCATGAAGCCAAAATGGCTCAACTGCCGAGTGATAAAGTACCCAGATCTTTCGGCGATCTTCCGCATCCAGCTTGTAGAGCAGGCGCATTAGCATTTCCTTTGACTCTGCCTCCCAGCCGTCGCTTCAGCCTCGGTCTGGGTCTCATTCACATGAACGGAAGAAGGAAAATAACTCTGGATTCAACTATTAGTGCATTTTACAACTTTTAAGTTCAATTAAAGTGTTCGTACTGGGAAGTTGATTTACCTCTTTTTTCCAATGTGGTCTATGGGAAAAAGTGGTTTTGGGCCCAATGGCATCACGTGACGGACCCGGAAGTTGTAATTCCACCGTTTGGCCTCAACGAAAATTTGCTTCAAAGCCCGGCGCTCTTCCTGGGGGCTGGGTCACACACTATAAGATCTTTCACCAGGAGGAATCCCTGATGAGATCGCCAAACTACGGTTTGTCACGAAAAAAAACGCGAGAAGTGACACAGTGCTCGATTTTGTCGTTGGTACACGTGTTCAGCCTGTTTCCACACATCTTTATATGTAGATGAGTCACTGTGTTATGTGTTATGTTTATTCATGCAAACATCCAACACCCTAGGCTCAACAACAACTTTTGGTCCGTGTTGCAAATGCAACTCAAACAGTAAAGTTCCTATTGTTACAGACGACACCCCCCCCTGAGGTCTCCCCTCAACCCATGTCTTGCATCTCATTGGCGTTACCTCACTGAAAGGTCCAGATATTTAGCATGCTAGATGTGTCTGCGATGCACCGACGAGCTTCTCAGCTTGCGTCTTTTATTGGTTTACATAAAACGTTTGAGTGCTGATGTGCAAGCGCCGAGCCAAAGCGGATTTGCCTCTGTCGGCGACCGGAAAGTCAAGGATAAAGTCGTGTAGTGTGAACTAGGCATACTGTAGCTGCCGATACATCATTCACCATTTGTAGTAATTATTTTTATACAGTAGGGTGACTTCATATATGATTTTCTGCGATCCTTTGCTAACACCCAAGAAAGTGTCTCTCCACGTCCTTATCCAAATCAAGTATTTATTCTACACAAATGTACATATTCTAGCTAGGTTGCACAGCTCTAGGGGCTGTCATGGAAGCGCTGTGCTTTGCATCAGTAACACTGTGTCTTTGTTATATTCCCAATGGTTTGACCATTTTGAGATATGGTACACTGCAGCATAGATATATTATGCAGTATGTTATTTAAATATAAATATCAAATGTCTTATTTAATACCTTACCAACAATGTGTCTTTTCAGTTAGAATAACCCAGCTGAAACAGCTCTTTAACCGTGTACCCATCAGTTACCAGAAAGTGCTGGAGCATCATTGCCTTGAAAAACTCAAGAAAAGTTGAACTCACTTTAATGTGTTTGTTTTTAAACTAAGCATATTACAGCACTCAGTTGCTTAGTTGCTGTTGTTGAGCTACCTTTAAAAAGTCATTAGGAGATAAAATGTGTGTAACAAGGCACAGCAGGCGACCACCATCAGTGAGGGTTGATATATTTGTTAACACAAGTGCAATCTATGGCGCGCTCCATTTTATTTGGCATTTTGTTCTCCAGCGCTGCACCCCCCTCCAACCACATCTTTTATTCATGAAGTCACATTTACATAGTCATTATAATAAATGTCAGCAATCTAAGGAGCTGACTTGTTTTTCAATGAGTGTTATTACTCGAGATGTTTCCTGATGTTGCGTTCAAATTTGTCCTCTTGCTTCACTCCACTCCTCTCCCTCTTGTTTTCTGCATGTCGGTTTGCAGTACAACAGCTACATAGAATACACCAAGTCGCTGCCACTCAACCCGTCACCGGAGATTTTTGGCATGAACGCCAATGCAGATATCACCAAGGATCAGGCCGAGACACAACTACTGTTTGACAGCATCCTTCTTACACAGGTAAATCCACCTGCACATGTGAAACACCAAGTGTCACATTGATTAGCTGCTTGTTAGGAACTAAGTATTAGAGGTCGACCAATAGTGGATATTTAAGCAAATTAGTCGCTTGATATCTTCTTTACTTCTGCAGCAGCTTAGTTGGCAAAATTTGCATACACTGTTTTTAATAAATCTGTTTTTTTGTCACTTAAACCTGCAGTAGGCAGAATATTTTTGGCATCATTGGACAGAAATTCCATAATAACCTTTCAGCATATTGTAATTCAAGTGTTCTGGGAGAAAACTAGACTTCTGCTCCTCCTCATGGCTCTGTTTTCAGGCTTTAGAACATCTAGCCCGTGACGGGAGACTTTGACCAATCACAGGTCATTTCA
Organism: Sebastiscus tertius; assembly: GCA_916701665.1. Lineage (NCBI taxonomy): Eukaryota > Metazoa > Chordata > Actinopteri > Perciformes > Sebastidae > Sebastiscus > Sebastiscus tertius. The sequence continues at coordinate 2,785 of CAKAOH010038818.1, read as the reverse complement.
GAGAGAGAGAGCGTTCCTATTGGCTTTGCTCTGGCTGGTGGGCGGTGCTTGGTATTTCCTCAAATGATCTCAACATGGCTGCCAGGTCACAAACGTTCTCATTTTTACAGCTAATCAGTACACTACAAGATTTTTCTGAAAACATTTAAGGAGAGAAATAGTCATTACAGTAACAGAATATTGATTCATATTTGATCAGCGCTGCCTAGTTTCACCGTTTGATCAGAGTTTGTGAGTGATTGACAGCTGCTCAGAGATGGCAAGGCTCCAGCTCGGCTCTGATTGGTTGTTTTCCTCCGGTCTGTGAAATCTTGCAGATGCCATTAGGAGCATCAGAGGACATCGGAGGACACTGAGGCACATGGTTTTTTTCTAGTTTACCTGTCTCATGCACTACTGTCAGGATATAATGACATTTTATAAAAATAACTTTCTTCATATCATATGAATATATCATATCATATTTGCTCCATTTCTAGCCACTGCTGCTTTAAATTGGAATTAACCATTAGGAAAATATCCTGAAGTGTGATTTGGTGTATTACATTGTTGGAATATGTTCTATTTATTTACAATGCACTATTCTGTGGCTTACAGTATGACTGGCCAGGACTACTTATGTTGCTTGTCCTGTTACATTGTTAAAAACCACTCTTACAAACCATTAATGTTGCTGCATATTCCCGGGGTAAGGACGATACTAAAGAGTGCGATTTCATTTGAATGGATAGTTACGTGGCTGGATTATTTGGAAGAGAGAACGCCAAATTATTAAACAAGTTAAAGTAAGGGTTGAATGGTTTCTTTTCCTCCCTGTCTCCGTCTTGTATCAAGGACAACGAGCTGATCGTGTTGCGTTATCTATTTGAGAGAGAACCTTTGTGGGGAGAGATAAACTGAAATAAACTCCCACTCTCCTCCACCTTGACTTTGTGTATGGAGCCTCCATGCAAAACTGTGATCCCGCCTGATTGGTGGAGGATGCACAGTGAATGACTACTATCGGAGCCCAGTTCCGCAGATAACGGTAGTTTGTAAAACGTCCGGTTGACCTCTACTACTTATCAAGCATGTACCAGTGCTAAAACACACACACACACACACACACACACACACACACACACACACACACACACATGGAAGCAAAACAATACATAGCAATGCTTTGAGATTTTGTACTACCACTTTTAATCGGTAAAGTATTTAATCGGAGCCATTGCAACTTCTGAATATAACGTTTACTGCTAAGATTTCTTTTAATGCTATCCATTATAATAATGAAGACAGAGGGCCAGAATTTCATGCAGCAATGTGATCCTGAATTCATTATTATGCCATTAAATGACCTGGAGGATTATGGCCGTAAAACTGGGCAAGAAATAACAGACATGAAACGGCACTGCGGCCTGGCATGGGTACAGGTGGAAAAAAAAGAGAAGTGCACCGCTCTTCAGTGCCAGCGGCCCTGGGTCGCTTCCGAAACCGATGCGCCCCCTCTTGGCCAACATCCCAGATGCTCAGTTGGAATGTCACTACTCAGCTGGTAGATTTTCAAATTGTAGACGGCATGCAAACACTCTCACTCACGGCACGCACATACACGCAAAACAAATAGAGTGGAGTACGCACATTGAGACACATGTACCTAGACACTGAAATAGTGTCTCTAATAAACGCACACAGCATCATTATGTTTCCCTCGAGTTCCCATCGTCTTTTAGAAGTGTCCTTGCCAGCATTAAATATTTTATCGCCCTACAATAAAGTATACTATGCAACATTAATTCAAGAGAAAAATATAAATACATATTTCAGTTGTTTGTAAAGAGGCTTCTCAGAGAACAACAAAAAGAACCTAACACAGTATGACTCACAGTGGCTTTGGCGGAGCTGTGTGATCCCACATCATTATATCTCGGCTCTGTGGAGTTAGACTGGGTTAGCTTGTTGAGGATCATATCTTACCGCTTCCCGGCTCCAGTCAATGTTTACTGCAAATCAAATCTGAGAGATTTCAAGACCTACTCGAAGATGACAGACGTACGGCTTCTCCTGCAAAGTGGGAAGGGATATTTATTTAGCTGTGTATCCATTTATTTATTTTAAGACACAGAGCAGTGCCTCTCACTTCTCACAAGCGATCTACATGTTGAACAAGACCAGAGTGTCATATGTGCACACATACACTACATGCATCCTGACTCCTCTGATTTAATCTCTGTTAAGCTACTAATATACAGTGTACATATACCGTCACAAAAAGTGTGTTACAGACCTGGCTTGCTACAAAACAAATAGAAAATTATTTCCACAGGCATTGCCACTTCAAGTTAAAATTAGAGCTCAATGGAGCCTGGCATTTATTCATATAAACTCCTTCAACAAGATTAATAATGGCTTCAGTCATGTGTGGACTTTATTAGCATCTAATACGGCCCCATCAGTCTCAATGACTGATAAACAGGGAGACGCTTCAAATGGAATGAAACAGCTATTTGTCATTCCCCTACTGTAACCTCAGTGCCATTAGCCAATGATTATCCATTACCGCCGGCTAGTGACTGAGCATCAAATAGGTAAATGGTGCAAGTTGGACCGAGAGGAGAGCGGAAGAATCACAGATTAGAGTGAATAATTATCAGCATGAATGATTATTAGAATTGTTGATAAGATTGTGTCAAATGACTGTGTGGGAGAAATTGGGTGAAATGTTGCGAAGCCTTCCATCTTCTGAGGGTGTGTGTGTGTGTGTGTGTGTGTGTGTGTGTGTGTGTGTGTGTGTGAG
>CAKAOH010038817.1:0-30787 GCA_916701665.1 Sebastiscus tertius | reverse complement strand
TGCTGGTGCATGTATGTTTCAGTGCTGAGTGATCTGAGGAGACACTTCCTAATCCAGTATGTGCACATGCTGACAGCTGGGAGGAAGCGGACACATGCAGGAGAAGCAGCTGCAGGTTGGAGGTCACATTTGGGATTAAATTGTTCCAAAACATAAAGCAGCCTGCTAAACGTTACATTAGACCAATGTGTCATCACATTACTCCTGGCTGATAAAGATACAAAGTACAGGGTCTTCACACTCAAATGGACTGATTTAAAAAAGGTACAGTGTGTAACATTTAGGGGGATCTATTGGTAGAAATGGAATATAATATTAATAAGTATGTTTTCTTTAGTGTATAATCACCTGAAAATAAGAATCGTGTTTTCATTACCTTAGAAGGAGCCTTTTATATCTACATAGGGAGCGGGTCCTCTTCATCGATCCGGCCGCCACGTTTCTACAGTAGCCCAGAATGGACAAACCAAACACCGGCTCTGGATAGGACCATTCACATTTTCACATCGGCCAAATGTAGTTCTCCTACATGCTTGGCACACGGGAGAAGTTTCATTTGGTTGCAATCTGCAACCTCACCGCTAGATAACGCCGGATCCTACAAACTGCACCTTTAACTCTAGCTGTATATGAGATTCATTTATGTCTGCAAATAATATATTTAATTTCTGCATGAATTTGTGATTGCTATGTTTTCAAGCTGTTCTCATACACTGTTTGTAGCTATTGCTACGAAAAATAATGCACTATAATTCATTTACATCCCATGAAATCAATACGTAGGTTTTAATCCATGTAATTCTGAACCAGGATGTTTAAAAGAACAACAAACGCTGCATAGGGAGGAGGTCGGGGTGGTTGTGTGAGTAAAAAAAAATACCAGGCTTTCACCCAGAAGATCGATGTTCGTGTCTCGTGGGAAACCAGAAGTCAACATTGATTTATTTGTCCCGTAACTTCTGTACTTAAGTTACGCCACCATCTGAGTTATTCTGACCCAAACCACAATCTTTTCCTAAACCTAACTAACTTGTTTTGTTGCCTAAACCTAACTAAGCTGTTTCCTGTGAGGACGAACGTTGATTTTGAAAAGACTGTATGTATGGAACGTGCGCAAATTGACACGTGTTGCTGGACATTTGTAGGAGCTCGCAAGAAATGAGGAATAACTTTTTGTAAGATATCATACGAACCGTTGTATAAAGATAGAGAATGTGTTTGTGAATGTGTTGTTTAATAGTTAGCTAATAGTTAGCTGATAGTTAGTTAATAGTTAGTGAATGCGTCATTGAATGTGTTGGTGAATAGTTAGGTACTTTCTTGGCTAGATAGATAGTTACATAGTTAGATTATGGAATTGCTTTGAAAATGAGCCCATCAGAGATGGTTTAATGCCCAATAGTTGGTCAGCTCAATATGCTGCTGTGTTGGTTGGTTATATCCATGAAAGAAGTTCTTTAGCTGCAGTAAAATTGACACTGAACAAACAAAGTTATAAATCTGCTGTACAAACATAGCAGAGAAGTCTTAATATTCAAAGTGCTGATATGACAATAAAGGATAACCAAATAAAACATACAAGTCACAAGTCTCTTAGTCTCTATGAGCAGTTAAGTTATGCCAAGATGATTTATTCATTGTCCCTGTTTCATTGCTTTTGGAATTGGAGTTAGATCTACCTCCTTCTATTTCACCTTGTCTTTGCGTCTGTCCTTCCATCTGGGATGCATCACCAACATCAGGCCTGATATGAAAACTTCCAGATGACAGAAGCAGGTCAGAGGGCGCCCGGTTTCCTGACTGTCCGCTAAAGGTCTTCGCTGGACAGGGAGCAACTGGCAGAAAAAAATACATTTGGATTTTGTCATGTATGTGATGCATATAGGGATGCTAATTTTGAAAAATGTTCTTAACCGATAACCGACCCACGAACAATATTACATTCAATGCTCGGCCAACGCTTGGCACCCTGTTTGGCTTTTCTGTGAATTCACCTAATGCTGCAGGGACATATAGAGAACAGAATAAAACAGATGACATTTTCCTTAATGTAAATATTGTAGTTGTTTGGATTACTTAAGGAGTTTCCCTTAAATATCCTTCCTTCCTTCCTTTTCCTTTCAGCAACACAATCACTTCGTGGTAAAACAGGCCTCATATAGTTTTACTGGACATCTTCAGATTGGAGGAGATGCTGTGGATGTTATATACACTGCATGTGCTATACCTTTCACAAATGTCAAATCTATATTGCGAAGGAAGGGAGTGAAAAACAACTTCCAGATGGGTTCCTCGTATCTGCAACCTCTTCCTTCCCCCTTGCTAATAAAGCATTATATCCGTTGTCACGCAACAAAAGCCTGTGGCTCAGGTGTTTCCTCTCTGACCGCAGTGACGGTGGCCAGGAAACTGGCCCTATGGCTCGCTTCATGACACATATGGTTTCTTTTAGACACATCCTCCTTAAACTTCCTCCTTCAGTCCAGTGAGCTGCAATAGTGGCTGCAGAATCTATTGGGTCAGTGTTATGGGATAGAGCAGGGGTCTGCAACCTGCGGCTCCGGAGCCACATGCGGCTCTCTAGCTCCTCTCCAGTGCCTCCCTGTGGATTTTTAAAAGGGAAATGAATAACTGTTTTTTGTTTACATTTTCAATTTTATTTATCATTGTTGTAGGTCTATGGTATGACCGTATGACGGAGTATTCAATTCAATTTATTTTTATATAGCGTCAAATCATAACAGAAGTTATCTCGAGACGCTTTGTATTAGGGCCTCAGTTAGGAAAAAAAAAAAAATCTGAGAATTCGAGGATGAAGTCATAATATAAGGAGAATAAAGTCATAGGTTTACAAGAAAAAAGTCGGAATATTATTTATGTGTTATTTTCTTTTTTTCTCGTAAAATTCTGACTTTATTCTCGTAATATGACTTTTTTTCTCGTAAAATTGATTCTCGTAATATTACAACTTTTTTTCTCGTAAAATTATGAATTTTTTCTCGTAAAGTTGACTTTATTCTGTAAATCTCTGATTTTTTTTCCCCTCAATGTGGCCCTAATACTCCGTAGTACATTTGCACTTTGGCCCTCACTGCATTAGACTTATATACTATAAACTTGGACTATAAACTGTGTTGCCTTCATCACAATGCTCAAATGTTTTGTGGCTCCAGACAGTTTTTTTTTTTTATTTTTTTTTTATTTATTTTTATTTATTTTTTTGCCTAAAATGGCTTTTTGATAGTAAAGGTTGCTGACCCCTGGTATAGAGAGATTTACTTTTTTAATGCTCTTTCATTTGTAACCAACTGCCTATAGTATTTCAGATTCAAATATTTCCAGATGTTTTCTATTATCATATCTCTATGAAACCATTACAAGCATGCAGTGGACAAATCTAGGCTACTCGTCCATAATAAATGAAGGATTCCCAGTTTGAATGAGGTTTAGTGTGTCCTGAGAGGCTCACTCATTGGAGGAGATTGGATGAGCAACGTAAGCGCTCCTCTTGAATGGGAAATAGCAGAGGGGGAAAAAACCACACACACACACAGCAGGCTGACAGCAGCACTGAGACACACACACTCACACACGGACTGAGTCTCTTGATGTAGCCACAAGAAGAGGACCTCATCATCATTTTTTTGGAGTAAACGCATCTTCGTCATCAGGAGTTGTTTTTTAATTACAGGATTCGCGTCATCGTGCGCGCATTCCTCAGCATCTCCAATCATAAATTGTTTTCTGCTCTCCAAGAGAGCGTTGTTTATTAATTTCTCCCTGCCCAGCAGAAAGCTCTCATAGTCATGCTCGAGCGGCGACTGGCGACGCGTCTCATCTGAAATTCTTGTATTTCAAAAAAAGAAAACATGGAACAACAGCAGCTCTCCAAACCAGAAAGCAAAAACATGGATGCGTGTCTGAGGCGACTGAAGCAAGAGCTGGTATGTTATGTTACTGTACTTCTACTATCAGCGCTGAAAGATGTCCTTCTCTACTCAGTTAATGTGCATATTACGCATTTCACTGTGCCAAATTAGGCACGCTTATGTGCGCGCCAACAACAAATATATAAATTAATTTCTCATAAAAAAAAAATATATATATTCAAAACAACCTCAGATGTGGTGGTGCTTTTCTTTGCATATTCATTTTCTTATATTGTAGTTTTTTTTTAGCTTCAGTTGGGGGTGCATGTGTTTTCAATCGCATTAATCTGTGTATAGGCTTAAAGCTCTGAGCAGGCATGTGTAGCCTACATATCCTTCTCTCTCTGTCCACAACATCTGGGACAGATGTTTTAAGCTTAACAGTTTCTCCTCTTCTGTCAAAGAGGACTGCACTTAGATGTCAGATGCTTCCAAAAAGGAAATATGTGTAAGATTTGTAGTAAATTGAATCATGTGTTGCAATGGACTGGAGCTGGAAAGAGAGATCCAGCAACTATTTTTTGATAGTCGAATAATCGTTTGATTTACTTTTAAAGAAGAAATGGCAAAGAGTTTGCTCTGGCTCCTTAAATGTGAGGATTTGCTGCTTTTTATCTGTTTGATATCATTGTAAACTGAATATATGTTTGGATTTTTGGACTGTTGATCGAACTAAACAAGACATTTGAAGACCTCGCCTTGAGCTCTGGGGAACAGACAATTTAAACACAATTCAAATAATTAATTAATCAAGAAAATAATCAACCGATACAGAACATAATGGTTAGTTGCAGTCTTACAGACTACTGTGAGGTCTTGCTTTAGTGGAGTGAGGTGAAATTGGCAGTCACAGTGAGTTTCATCACATTATTATGCCCTAAATTAATCTGTCAGTCTCCCTTATTTAATGTTCACATCTCCTCTCCTCTAATAAACAAATGTGTTTGATGGTGGCAAATTTAGAGTGCTATCTCTTACCCCGTCCTTGAAATTTAAAAACAAAATCTGGAAGCTGCTACCCTCACACCCAAATCACTTGGCAGTGACACACCATAGACCCATTTTTCAAAGGAGCCTTAACTGGCACAGACTTCATTTGGAATCATCTTCAAAGCAGACACAGATTTTTTTTTTTTTTCTTTCAATCCAGCCACTGGCCCACAGAAAAAGCCTTGCATGGCTGCGTGTTTTGCAACATGATCTGCTCTGTGACTTCTGTGAATTCGCATCTCCAAATTAGCCACACGTCTGTGAAGTGGCACTTGAGATTTTATGGGAGTAGAAGTCGATGCCAGGAGGACATGTTGTGTTATATCTGCCATATCGCAGTTTGGTAACATAATGGAAAAAAGTGTCTCACCATGCCGGGGATCAAACAGGAGAACAGAGAGCAGATGCCGGATAAAAAGCCGAGACAGTCTCCCCCTGCAAAGGACCATGTGGGATGCAATCTGTTGTTCAGAAAAGCGAGGGGGTGTCTATGCCAAGGTTGTCACTTTTCTTTCCACTGTGACGGATTTTTCATCCAGTGCCCACTGGAGAGCGGTAAACCGGCTCCATCTGCAACACAGAGATCACAAACATAACAACCAACTAACACCTGCTGCAGAGTCGAGTGGTTCTTCAATATCACTCGTGACTATAAGGTGTAATTTGTAGTAAATGGTCTAAAACGTGCAAAACAACCGGGACGGTCATTAAAACCGACATCACAGTCTTTGAAGCATTTTGCAAACCAAGCTGCCATTGGTTTCCATTCATCTCTATTATATAAAAATCAGTTAGCAGACTGTTGAAATGAGCTTGAGTTGTGTAATCCATCACACTCCATATATCAAGTCTCAGTTCATTTTGTCAAAGATACAGTACATCATCGTGATAATGCAGCTTAATTGCAGATTGATTTGACTGCACTACATTACCCATGTCACAATAACTTTGACAATAATTAATGCAGACTTGATGTTCAGTGTAATAACTGCACAACTTACGCAAGTTTCTATGAGCCTGATGATGAGACTGAGTTGCTATTTCATTTCACTGCGTTAATCCGTGTGACATTGTGTTTATGTTAGCCGTTTTCTGTTTGGGAGGATTTTGCCCTAACCTTGTCTTAATCAGTAGTAGTAGTAGTGAGTGACGTGTCCGTCCAGCCAGTCATTTTTACTTAGCAAGGAAGCTACGGTATTTGTCTCTAGGCAGTTTTTCACATCAATCAAAGAAATATGCAGCTTTTAAAAGTTCTACAAGTTTCCATATAAAGAGCTGTACAGCTCCATCAATATTATCCACGCTTTTCATCTTTTTATAGCGATTTTTCCGTCTCTATATTTCCTGCTGTTCGCAAAAAGATGATGTCTTTATTCTTAAACCCACTTCAATGTCATTAATGAGCACAATAACAAACCTCTTTGAAACTCTTAAAGGTGCTAAATGCAAGATTGGGAGCATTTCTATTGTCTCAGCATGACTCTCAACATGGCTGCTTGTAGCCAACGGTGCCAACACTGCTGACAGAGCTAACAAGAGGAACCTGCTGGGTGGGTGCTATGCTTCCGCGACGGCGGTCGGGATGGCGTTATCAGCTGTAACCGCCATATGAGAGCAGTGCAGAGCAGTGGCCGTGAGCTAGCCAGTGGGGCATGCTCACATGCACAAACATGCACTAAAAGCATGTGCGGCCAGCCCGGCGTTGTCAACAAAGCACAGAGAAACTCAGATTACAACACACACAGAGGGAGAGTGGCTTCTACTCGGGTAGATGTTACTCCTTTATATCTTTATATCTTTATATCGCAAATAGTTGTTTTCTGCTGTATTAACGCTCTGGATATCGTATACAGCACCTTTAAAAATCAGAGATGTAGGCAGCAATTGAAAGGTCTGGAACCAGGCTCCAAGAGTCTGCTACTTCATTTTCATACCGTATGGAAATGGTTGGATACTAACGGCTTCCAGAAACAGGTGGAAAAATACATCCAAAGACCTAAAACTGTACAGCATTCATTTGAAAATGGTTACCAACTTTGTGAAGCACACATTGTTTAAATAAGGAATGGAAACTTGAAAAAAAAAAATACTATAATGGTCCTTTAAATGTTCACCTTGTAGTTTAGTTCACAGAAATGTGAGAATGGCATTCAAAGCCTGTGTAAAAGTCACGTAAATTACAACTGTGAACACAGTGCCCCGCAGTTAACACCCTGAAACCCAATGCACCATCCGCTCTAAAAGAAGAAGACTGTCATACGAAAGTGTGAACACTGTGTCAGGGGTCGGGGGGGTCAGTCTGTGTGGGGTAGTGTAAGGTCATGCTTGAACATTTGACCCTTGACACGACAAGGTCTGGGGCTATTTCTCCCGACTGCTGACTACATCCAACACGCCAGTGATGCTAAAACTCAAAGCTGGCAGATTCCTCTCCAAGTCAGTTGAAGTGTATCATCGTTTTTCATCTTTGTAACTGAAAGCAGAGTTTGTTAACAGGCTTCTTGGCTCCCATTTGTTCCTATAAAAAGCACAGCAAGGCTCCATAGAAATCCTGAGGATATAATGGTAACAATGACATATTTTTAAGCTCACGCAAGACTCATTATTCACACAACAGACAAAGAGTCATGAAACAAAAACATAAGCCCTTCCTGCCTGCTTAAAGTCGAAGAAACAAATACTGACATGCCTTTGAGTCATCTTGTCTAAATGTAGGGCTCACACCTGCATTTCAGACACTAAAGTATAAGTCAAACCTTTCGGTGTCATCACTATTGAAGCTGATTTCATATGAATCATACTCCTTTATCTCTCTCGCACCTGAGGCACATTTCAAAAACATGACTGTCAGCTTGGAATTCAACACCAAAGCCAGCAAGCGTGAGGTCATGAAATCTGAGAAAAATAGTGTACGGTGTAGTGTGGAAAGATCGTGTGTCGCAAAGTTGCATGTTCTTTGTTATCTTTAGGGTGTGGGATCAGAAAACTGCACACAACACAAAGAAGTGTAGTGGTATAACTTTAATCTTGTTTGTTTGGTGCCTCCCTCATGGCTCCTGTTCTCCAACCTGCCCTTCCTTCCCCTCAGCTAAAATTGGCCTATAGCTCTTGGTGGCAGCTGAGGGGTTTTGCATGGGTGATCATTGTGTTTGAGTTATAACCACTAACCTTTTAACAAAGCCTGTTTATCATTATGAGACTGCGCGCACATAACCTGCTTTGTCACGGTTCACAGAATGGAAATCACTGCTGTAGACGTTTAGGATTTACTGTTTCCAGATACACTGGAGTGGTTAATTATGCTGCTGCTGCTGCTGCTGCTGCTGCTGCTGTAACCACACGTGACCCCGTTGGTCTGAGATCGAGTTGTGTCTCTCCTCTCCTCTGTTTGCTTTCATTTGAAGAAATATGTGGATTATTTCTCATGGGGTGTCAAGGTCTAGGTCAATATTGTGCTCTCTCTCATGTTCTTGTGTCTTTGGGGCCTTCAAATGACATTTTATCTGACGTTATTGCTTTGTCTGTGGCCAGAAGAAATTGGATTTTTGGAATTGTTCTGCTACCAAAATGGAAGATGTATTGTGCAATGCATTAAAGCAGCAATAATTGATTTTTTGGCCACTTAGGGGCAGTGGAACAAGCTGTAAACACAGCATTGACAAATTATCACCGTATGGAGTTGTTTTGGTGAACATGCCATCGTACAGATGCCTATTTATACATCCAGCAAACACAGTAACATTAGCATTTATGTGGAGTTGTGTTTCTGGACAGAGTCAAATATTCAATATCTTTTTAGCTCCATCTTTGGTCTCCTCCAACTCCTGCCAAAACTATATGGCTCCTCAGCTGCTAAATGATCCATGATGCGAATGATCCATACTAGGGGTGGAACGGTACGTTCGGTTCAGTCCGCGACATCCTTTCGGTATGCTGTTACCCAAACAGCTGTTTGTATGTGGACACTTCAAACATTTAATTACGACGACATCACCCGAATGTGTCGATTAGCGGAGCGAAACAAAAGCAGACTGGACGGAGAGTCCGTTCCCCCCCACAGCATTCAGGCAGCCTCCCACTGCAGATTCACACCGTGCCAAAGTAATATCTCATGCTACGAGTGTTTATCGCTGCATATACGACCACACTCGATCGTAAACAATACAAGCACTGACACAAGCAGTGACAGATTGGAAACTGGAGAGGGGCAACAGCACAATCCCTGTAATGTGTTTTATATGTATTAATTATTCTAAATAACACGGTGGTACAGAAATCCAACCATATGCCTTTCCAAATATTGCACTTTTTGAGTGGAAAATAATTATCCTTTAATTAAGAGCTGCTAATCAGGGAATTGAGACATACTGTGTGTTATACTGTTGTTGTTTTTTTGTTTGTTTTTAGCATAGTTCTGGTTGAGCTTATGCTTCAATTTATGGTCTGCCAGTTGATGGCCTTAGTCTATAATTACATCATATTTATATGAAAAAAAACAAAGCTGCATTTTTTGTTTGCACTAATTACTGCAGAAGACCTATTCTTTCAATTAAGATTTGTTAATGAAGAAGTGTTTATGTTCCTAATGTAAGCCATACTTTTTGTTAAGGCAAACATTTAACTTATTTTTGCCAAATAAATGAAAAACATTTTGAAATCAGAAAATGACCTCCTCGCTGTAACAAATGTACCGAACCGAACACCGTGACCCCAAAACCGTGATATGAATACACAGACAGAGAGTCCTTCTTTTATAGATGGATGATGATGCTGCTACAGCGACACCTATTGCCCAAATGGCACCAAATTTGTCATGGTCACAGAGACAGACAGAGATTTCTCGCTTTATAGTTAGATAACATACAGCACAAACTTCAGATTCCAAAATGCTCTGTATTCCACACTGAACAATTGTGCATGAGCACATTACGGCGACAGGTACAGTATATACATGACACATTACTGACTACTTACATAATGCATTGATGGAGGCCCACTCACTCCTGATAAATCCCTGAACTCAACAAGCTTTAAAATGCTCACAATGCTGCAGAAAAATCAACCCACTCATCATGAGAGCTTTTGATGTTAGACTAAGACTGGGCAAGATCCGGAGTTTCTGCAAAAAATGAACGTCACACTTGATGCTACAACTGTGGGCTGGAGAATTGACCGTGCACTTTCACTGCCCACACACCAGGCGCTGACGTCAACTGCTGCGCTATCAAAGACCTATCTAATGATCATTGCTTCCACTAAAGATATTCAGCCAGGAAGATAACAGATTGGGTCCCAGATTTTCTCCAAATATCATCTGCTAAAGATGATGATATGGATCGTAATCATCGTGCGTCTCCCACAGCAGCATCGTTTTTGCGTAAATGAGCTCTGGCAGGAAACAAGCTATTAAACCACCTCCCGTCTCTGAAAAGGCCGTCAGGGAGTCTTTGCTGGGCAGCAGGTCACAGAAGCAGTGATAAATTTAATCTGTTTTAAAGGAACAGTACACCTAATTCTCCATTTTCACTTAACTCTTGCTGATAGTTTGGGTTTTATTTGCCAAGCGCTTGGTATATCCGTCTCTGGGATTTCTGCTGCTACCCCAGTACAACAGGAGGTGAATGCAATTTTAAAAATGCATGAGCATCATCTCTTTCCAGAAACAGTGTTCCCGTTGCACTGGTTAACTTTTTATTTTTTGTTAGAAAGTAGTTCCAATGAAAAGTGTTCACAGTGAGGTCTATAGATTATCCAATCCTTGCTTTTAAAAATGGCCTTCATAAGCAATCCTGGAATCAATGCCTCTTTCGGCAGGATGGCATATAGTTCTTCAGTGCCTTCCAAGACGGTTACAAAAATTGCTTGTGCAACTTTAACTCTGACCCTTAAGGTTATGTAAAACTTCAGGCATTCATAATGAATCACAGTGTATACTGTAGCGTGGTTTATGCTTGCCGTAACCGAGAGGGCAAGTGTCCGCACGGCCAAAGTGGCGTCACACCATCAGACACGGCCCTTCGCAGGGATTCCGTGCGGCAGGTTTTTGCCCGTCTGTGCACTAGGTTCGACCGATGAATCGTATTTTCATCGGCATTGCAATATGAACATGCGCGATAAACAAACCGCAAAAGGCTGTCTGAAAAAAGAAAAATCCGGGGCTAAAGACTGTAGTATTTTTTTTATCATGCTGCAGCCTCTCCCTGCTGTGTGTCGGAGCTCTCCACACACAAACAGCGAAGTCAGTGAGAAATAGTGACACAAGAGCAGCATAACAACATACTGAATATAACAGGTATAAAAATGTGGGTTAAAATATGGATGTCTACACTTAACGACCAATTTGTCATGACCTCATACAAGAGGTTTTTATGTCCCTCACTCTTTCGTCAAACATTATTCACACTTCTTCCTCTCCTGAACGTGACCCTGAGGACATTCGGACCAAACAGAGTCACCATGTAACCTTTTTGTCAAAAGAGGCATTCATTGCCGTGTGCACAGTAATTTATTTCACTCAGTGAATGCTCCACAGCTTTATTGCCCTCTTGATCGCGACCTCGGGGCTGTCCACGGCGGTCTGTGGCGTGTCCAGCAGCTCGGTCACAGAGACCCTCTCTGTATCCCCCGGACAAGAGACCCCATTCCCGTCCTTGACCCACACAGCCCACCATTCATTTTTAATTAGGGGGTGGAGGTGGAGGGAGGGTGGAGTACACACTAGCTGCTGCTGCTGGCCAGCTACTTCTAAACAGGAAGACCTTTTGGGTCTGATAACCTTGGCCTCACTGTTTCCTCCCCCCGCCAGCCAACAACAAATAAACAACAACAGTCAACGGCCAGTATTCACCGGCGAAATAAGAGCGCTGGTTTGTTTTTGAGTTCTGGTTTGTGCGTTTATTTCTCACCCAACAATCCAGTTAATGTATATCAGTGGACACAACGTGCAAGCGCACTGGTGCGTGCCTTATAAAAAAGACACTGACTTCATTCAAGCGAGGCGTGTTTGGACATGTGGGGATGTGTGAGCTCAGTGTGTTTGCACAGTGAATTTATTTTTTCCCCTCCATAACTGAAAGAGGTAATATCGAGGCTGAGGCAGAGAGCTCGAGCTCCACAGACGGCAGAGGAGGAGCATTGATTCATTTATACTTTGTGGTATTTAATTCACTTGCATGCATATTGAATTGTATCTGGATGCACCTTCACAGCACATGGATCTCGACATGAGGTTATAAAATAAAGAATCACCGATCGTTTTCTTTTTTTTTCCTTTAATTATAAAATGGCCAGAACTTTTTAATAAGCCTCCATTCAACATTAATTCAAGACTGCCAGCCATTGTTCTTAAACTTTGAAGCATTCAGCCTTTAATTGGCAATTATGTCTGGTTGGCTGGCATCACTGCAGCCAAAGAAGAAGAAGTAGTGGGGGATGAAGGGGGAGAATCTGGACAGCCCCTGTTTGTCTTTCTTTCATTCATTCAGCAGATTTTCACTCCACTTGCTTTTTCAAAAATAATCTTTTTATAGAAATACACGCTTGATGGCTGAAATGGCTGAAATGGTTTGGAGGCTTGAGCTCAAAAAGGAGATTTAACTAAACTTAACAAGACTGGGTTAATGATGCCAGTGTTTCTGGACGGTATAGAAATTCCCTGCAGCCCCAATTTCATCCCAGTTCTCAGTTAAATTAGATTAGACAGACTTTTTTTTCCATCGTCTACATTTTATTCTCGGTTAAGACCTTAAGGTGCTCGTGTAGGTCCTGTCAGGTCTGCATCCTCTGTGTCTCTGTCCTAATGAGGCCCTGAGCTGATTCACAAATTGTAGAAGTGACACATCTCCGGATGAACAACATCTGTGTTTAAACTAGAAACCGCCGCGGGACGTTATTTTAAAGTTGAGCATCCTGAGCAGACGGCAGAATGAATGTTGAAAAGGCTGACATATTTGGGCCACAAAGTTCAGCCTTGAAATGGCAGCGGCGGAGTGCCTGGAGTTAGTTGGCATGGTAAAGGTGGAATAATAGGGTTAGTTTACCGCTGTTCTTCTGTTTGTTCCGCAGGGCACAATATGAATTATTAATGTAGCCTTAGAATAGAAACGCCAGTAAACAACTCAGTGTGTTTTAAATAACCAAGGGGAAAACGCCTGCGCTTTGGAGTATAATGGAAAAGTTGCATGTGAGTGTTAAATTAGGGTGTTTTTGGTTAGCGTGTGCAAACAGGTGCGGGCCCTTTTAGGCTGCAGATAATGTTTCAAAAAACAGATTTAATACATTTAAGTGGTCCAGATTTCACCAGCAATTCAGAGTGAGGTAATCCCTCAGCTGATCCCTGCATACACTTCACCAAAGCCACATTCAGCCTCTGAAGATGGAACGACAATACATAACTCAGCACGTCATCTCGTCTTCAGACTTGTTGACCTTTGATGTGGAGGAAAGTAAACCCGTAATCATGCTGCGCTCTCTCCCAGCCTCTCTCTCCCAGCCTCTCTCTCCCAGGACACAGCCAATTACAGCTAATGAAGTCAGCCATATGTTGAAGGCACAAAAGACAAGAGACAACCTGATTGTGCTAATTACACGTACCTTCGCTGCCTAATTTAGCGAACCAACGGGAAGCTCAAAGGCTTTTGTTCCCAGCATGTGCATTGATAGGCTTATTATCTGATCTTAGAGGCTGTTCACACCCCCATGCACGTATTCAGCCATATGTTAGTGATGAATACAGCGTTTTAACCCAGAGGTTTAATGTTAATGGTGCAGCAGGGTATTGGAGAAGTGTCAAGGTACAGACCATGTGAGTATACAGCGCTGAATCGATTAACAGAGAATGAATCAACAGCAATTCTGATGATCAATTTAGTAAATTATCAAGGACGAATGCCAAACAATCTGCTATCAGCTTCTTAAATTTAAATATTTCCCGCTTTTCTCTCCGTTTTATATAATTCTAAATTGAATCGAGGCAGCGGTAGACCAGCTACCCCCGTGTTCTGCGAGGTAAAATTACAGTTTTTTCCTGATGGAGTTTGGTTGTTTTGGCAAGAGCATGGATAACGTCAGAATTCCCCGTCAGAAACATGGACTGTATAGCTGTCTCACTGCAAGGTAAACCAGTGAAAATAGTCAAAATATAGCGTACACTTAAACTGATATTGATTTTTTTTAGGTGGGCCTTTCTTTTAGGTATCTAAAATATGTTTTGCCACCGGCCCCGTCCACAGCAGTACATTGCTTTGCTTTCGTGCAGTAACTCGTGTCTGCTTCTCCAAACTGGGGGCGTGCCGACCATCATCTACTGTAGGTAATACACTGACTATGGATAAGTACCTCATACAACTTCACTTCAAAACACCCAAACTATCCCTTTAATTCTCAAGGGCACATAACTGTCTGCACCAAATTTCATGGCAATCCATCCAATAGTTGTTGAGACATTTGACCAAAAAAATAGAAATCTTAACCTCATAGTGGTGCTAAAGGAAACGTTGGGCAATCACGAAAGTCAGTAAGCTTCATTGTCGGGGGACCATGACTGTCTGTGTAACATTTCATGGCAATCCATACAATAGTTGAGATATTTCAGTCTGGACCAAAGTGGTGGACCGACACGACATTACCATCCCCAAAGACATATTTCACTTCAGAATTCAATATATTTAAACATATTGGGAAGCTAACAATACTTTGTGCAATATTTGCGTGTTTTCTTATGGCTACATTTTTACTTTTTCATCTAAATGTAGCCCAAACATTTTTGTTATCGACTACATTTGTCCGTTTTCACAGAAAACCCTCGTTCTGCAACAGTCTCTCCTCTCACGGTGCTTATAGGTTGCTTTGTTTATGATGCTGTACCGTCAGTTGTCCGACGCAGCTACTTTTCCCACCCTTGGGGGTCAACACAATCACTGCTCCCTCAAGATTAAGTATCACAGCCTGGTGATGTTACACCAACCCCCCTCCCTCTATAACACCCCTCATGTGTTCTTATGGCGTCATCCATAATTAAATCCATCAACAGTTTTCTCTTCGACATCTAAACATATGGCGAGGGATCCCTCCCCTTCTTCCATCCCTACTCATCCGGCTGACTCTCACTCGCCATCTCCCCTCTCGCTCTTCTAATTGTCAAGTCTGTTTCCGCCTGAGTGACCCCACCCCCCCACCGTTTGGGGATTACAGTCTAGACGGGCAGCGCTGATTGGCTGTCACGCCCAGCGGTGTCCCCCGATTGGAGAGAGGTACATATAGACTGAACCGTTTGAAAGGTGAGAGACAGTGATAGACTGGCAGAGGTGCAGACTGACAACTACAGAGAGATAGACAGGGATAAATATAATCTCCGGCTTTGTGACAGTTTATAGAAGGTAAGGTGTTGGTTTTGATTTCTAAAGATTTATAATATTTGTTTTATTTAGTAAGTCCTGATATTTTTTTTTTCATTTGTTCTCATGATAGAGGCCTGACTCATGTGCAATAAACTGCATTTGTGTTTAGTTAATGCGGATTAATGACAGATCCTGACAGGTTTATAAGGAAAAGAAGTGTTGATCAGCGTTGCCAGCAGTAGGTGTGTTTTAGAAGTTCAAACCCAACGGCTTCCCACAGACACCGGCACGTTTTTCAAAATTCCTTGCATACTTCCTCTCATCTTCCCACGGACGTTTTTTTGTTTGTTTTTTTTTAAAAAGGGAGGCCTCCTGGCAGGTTTATTCTTCAAATCAGTTATTTGCCAATGTGAGCATGTTCTTGGATGAAGATAAATCTGTTGTTACATCAAAGGTCTGGGTCAAATGATTCAAGCCTACAAGTTAAGACACAGGTCAGGATGCTGCCTCTGGGCTTTCTGTCTGCCTTCAGGAGAAGACGGTTAGTCCAGATCACATGACAGACGCTCTTAGACAGATGAGAGCAGAAAGAGAGAGGAAGAAGAAGAGGAGGAGGATAAAAGCAGAGTGTATGATTACTGCTCCACAGAGGGAAGTAAGAGTGAAGACAAAGAGCTCGGAGGAGAGAGCAAATATAGATTAAAGTAAATGGATGGAAAAGGGTGATAGAAAGAGTAAAAGACTGAGAAAAAAAATGGAAAGCTAGTCTGTGTTACAGCTGTCATAGGTTGGATCCTCGTACGCAGGCCATATGGGAGCCAGGCCTGTCATCCAAAACTAGGTCACATGACCCATAATTAAACAAGGTGCGCAGCCTGAAACACATAAAGAGAAGAGTCTAACCGGCACAGAGACAAACAGCAGGACTATTATGGTGATATTTATTCATGAATACATATATTTAATGCCTTTGATACTGCCAGTTGATGGTGTGTAATTGGATTTTGTGCTGGTGCTGAGATAAATGATGAACAAGAGTGGGGTAAAGTGAGGAAATCACTCTTTGATGGATGATATGCAGGACGCTGAGGAGTCAAATGATTGAATTGACGACCTCTACAAGGTCTTTAGCTGTTAAACCGAACTGGACAGTTTCGATTTTTTGTCGCTCATCATCTCTTTATTAATCTCTTCATCTCTCTGTCTCTCTGCAGCTGTGTATGAAAGAAGCCGGAGATGGCCTCCACGCTCAGATGAATTCAATGATGGGAGCCCTTCAGGAACTCAAGCTCCTTCAGGTCCAGACAGCGCTAGACAACCTCGACATTTCTGGTCGGCCCATTAACCGAGGACTCCCACATCCAGCTCCTCCAGAAGTATCATCTATAGCTACTTCGACCTCAGGCGAGGATCGCGGGTCCTGCTTTAGCCAAACCATGCACGAGGAGCCCAGCCCGAGCCCGAGCCCGATGACAAGTCCAAGGCCGTCTCTGGAGAGCAGAAACACCTTCAGCCGAGAGGACAGGAGCCTGTCTCGAAACAGAAGCAGCCTGGGAACCTCGTCTTCCTCGGCATCCAGCCTCGAGAGTGAGAGCGAGGAAAGTGAAAGAAGCGCACGGAGCGCGAGAAGCGAGAACGACCTTGAGTCTATACCCAAGAGGTGGTCGGGATACTCCGCCCCGCAGGTAGATTTCTACGGACCAATGGTGGGGAACCCTCCACCGGAGCCCTACCCTCAGCCACCGGCTCCCCGTCGTGCTCAGGCAGTGGACCTGCCTGGGATCCTGTACAGCCTCTCCAGAGAAGGCCCTTCATTGGACAGTGACTACTCCCAGGACAGCACAGATGACACCAGCGACTGGACTTCTTCTCTCATGAGCCGCAGCCGCAACCGCCAGCCCTTAGTGCTGGGCGACAACGTCTTTGCTGACCTTGTGGGCAACTGGCTGGACCTGCCCGAGGTGGAGAGGGACGAGGGGGAAGAGGAGGAGAGGAGGAAGAGCAGAGAGGAGAGGATAGATGACGGAGGGGCTGACAGGCCGGACACCCCGGCTCACCCTCTTCGCCTCAGCCGCTCGCAGGAGATCTGCAGGAAGTTCTCGCTAACCACAAACATCTTCAAGAAGTTCCTGCGCGGCGTCCGGCCCGACCGGGACAAGCTGCTCAAGGAGAGGCCCGGCTGGATGGCTCCTGAGCTGACAGAGGGAGACCTCTTCAAAAAGCCAAAGAAAGCGGCTCCCAAAACTTCAAAAGGCAGCTTCTACCTGCCCTTCTGGGCAAATGGACAGCAGGGCAAAGGCAGGCCGTGTCCTCATCAAGCGGAAGCAGAGAGGAACCACCACCACCACCACCACTTCCCCCAGGTCCACCAGCAGCCATTTGCTGGGATTTATTTAGACAGGAGACAGCCAGAGACTGGTCTGGAGAAAATGCAGCCCTTGTTTGACTACAACACAGCTGTGTGGGTCTGACAGGGAGTCTCGGGCCAACAGGCTGCCAGTGATGCCAAACTGAGTGAGTGACAGGTGTTGGGGGGATTTGGGCTGTGCTGGAGGGGGAATGAATGGACGACTGAACGAGAGGCTTGGATACAGTTATCTTCCAAAAATGAACCGATGAACTTCACACCCACAACGAGATTATCAGGGCAACATTTTGTCTGACAATCCTTAAAAAACCTAAACCTTGTTTGCAGTGTGTGTGTGGGTGTGCGAGTGTGTGCTGCAGAGTGTCTGAGATGGACATTTTCAGAGAAACCTATGCTGCAAGTTTTGTATTATTCAAATTTCTTCTTATATGTGTGTGCATGTATGACTGCGTTCTCTGGATGTCTTAAAAGACGGTACTTTGACATCTTTCTCAGAATGTCACCATCATTACAGATCTTTATAAAAATAATCCACAGACTTTTTCCACTGCTATGCTGCAGGACTCTCATACATCTCACTTCTTTGCGACTATGAATAGAAACACCAACTGTTGGATTGCATGGTTACCGTTTTTTTATAAGTGATGCTACAAACAGCTGTTACTGAACGCACTGCCACTAAACACAGTCATAAGCTCACTATTGTTTCCAACAGGCCTGGACGCCTTGGAAACTCAGGTTTAACAAACTGAACCCGTCGGTCTCATTCGCCTTTGCTCAGGGAATGAATGTTACACAGGAGTAAAACTATGAGACACTGCCGCATTAAAATGGGTTTAGAGAAGTCTTGCCTCATCTCATCTCGCCTATAAAAAACGTAACAGCAATACAGTGCATGTCTAGTTCAAAGATTGCACATTAAACTTTGAGATTTGTCCCTCGTAATCAGCGATGTTGTGCTTGCCGTCATGTTAGAAATGCTCGTTTTTTCTTCTCTGCCGTGTAGACATGGCACATGTTGAGTCAACTGTCAGTCCGCAGAGAGAGGAGGGTAAAGATGGCACAGCCAACCATGAGTACTGACTGACTGACTGCCATCTGGTACCCGGTCGTTATGTAAAGCTCGTTCGCCACGGCCTCGAAGAAGATGCAAAACGGGCTCGTTTAATCCCAAAGCGTTGAGGATGAACTGAATTATGATGTTACATACTGTATATACACACACATACACATACACAACAGTGAATACATCGCAGGGCTGTAACAGTGATGGGACGGTTGAGAGTCGAGGTAAAGACCCATAATCTCTATCAGACAGGATCAACGTACAGAACATTGTACATATTCGTCATTAACCAAACGGCAGCAATAACGAACATTTACTGTAATATCCAATCGCATGGTTTTCATTATTCTGCACAGATAAATATGTCATAGTAACATTACAATAACCAATAACGCCACATGTGTTTTTAAAACTACAAGCCGATGAGTTAATCTTACAGTATCTATTCTCTTGTATCATAATAAACGGTTTCAGTGTTTTTCATTTCAAGCAGCATCATAACGTTAATCAAGTTAAAAAACAAACTACAGCTTCCATCACTTAAATATCAGGATTCCCTCAGGATTATAAATGACACTGCCCGCTCTGACCCAAAATACTTTGTTTTTATAGAGGACCACTGTTATGCAAGGACAATCTGATACTCTAACTTATTATTGTTGTGAAAAACAAACAGTTAATTTCACTCACTTTTCAATTGGGATCCCAGACCAATCAACTTAACCAGCAGGGATTAGGCCTGAGGTCTTTTGAGTGTCTTGGCCATTTGATTCCATATGGTGTTGTCTCAGTATTCAGGTCAATACATACTGTACATTCAGAGGGTCCAACACACACAGACAGTTTCTGCTACGATGAGGCACAGTCTGAGATGTCATCATACAGTGTGTGTGTGTGTGTGTATGTAAAATGTTTATTTCTTCCTATTTACAGTTGTCTAAGTGTCATTTTTCAGCACTGTTGTTGATATTTTTCATCAGGGTTCTGCGAACCTTCAGTAGTGATTCTGTGTCATGTGCACTGTAAAACTGTCACTGACTCTTTGTAAATTAAATCGGTTTTCAAAAAGAAATGTTGCTCTGCATCTTGACTTTTGTCGTTTTGTGCATCAAATGGTGAACCTGTTGTCGCTGTTGCTGTTAGTTGTAGTAATGTGGAGCTGAAACTTTACAATAAGCATTAGACAAACAGCATCCTGGTAAATATGTTGGGGCAAAGAGGTCAAAATCAGTCTCACAATATTAATATAAGTGTTTTCTCCATTTCTAGGCATATGATATGGAAAATGTATAACATTAGGGCTGTCAAACAATTAATATATTTAATCGCAGATACATTTTTTATTTGTTCAAAATGTACCTTAACAAGGAGATTTGTCAAGTATTTAATACTCTTATTAACAAGGGAGTGGACAAATATGCTGCTTGATGCAAATGTATGTATTTATTTATTGGAAATTAATTAACGACACAAAACAATGACAAATATTGTCCAGAAACCCTCACAGGTACTGCATTTAGCACAAAGAATATGATCAAATCATAACATGGCAAACTCAAACCCAACAGGCAACAACAGCTGTCAGTGTGTCAGTGTGCTGACTTGACTATGACTTGACCCCAAACTGCATGTGATTATCATAAAGTGGGCATGTCTGTAAAGGGGAGACTCGTGGGTACCCATAGAACCCACATATCTTGAGGTCAGAGGTCAAGGGACCCCTTTGAAAATGGCCATGGCAATTTTTCTTCGCCAAGATTTTGCGCAAGTTTGGAGCGTTATTTAACCTCCTTCGTGACAAGCTAGTATGACATGCTTGGTACCAATGCTTCCTTAGGTTTTCTAGTTTCATATGATACCAGTATCTTTGCTCTAGCTGAGAAAACTGAGCTCGCTACAACCTGAAAATCACAAATTACATCAATGTATGTTAACGCGTTAGCTTTGAGCAGCGATCTGCTGCAGATGACATCAAGTAATCACATCACCATATTTACACTTATATATTCATAAAACAAAATAAAGTAAAAATCTACTAAAAAGTAAAAAAGAAAAGAAATAAAGCAAAATCTCAGATCCTAGCAGCCAGCTCTTGCTTTCAGCCGAAGCTCTCAGTCTGATTTGTTTCTGCTGTGCTCTGCGTCCTCGCTACAGTAAAGTGCTGCTGCATGACTAACAGGTTCATTGAGGGCGAAGCCAGCAAGTCACTCACTGCCTGTGCATCAACGGTGCTCTAAATTGATTCTAAATCTGTACAACAACTCCATCAGGGTCTTCAATAAATAAATAAAAGCATCGTGAACTCTGCAGCCCTGCAGTTTATCACAGGCTCTTTGTGACACTCAATCCCTGAGATGCTTTTTGTGTGATACACATCAAACCACATCAGTCAGTTCATCTTTCTGTCCCCCAGCACTTCGTACTAGAAAAGCAAGTAATACCTACTGCAGAGGTCCTGGGCTGTTGTAAAAGATATCTGCTCTACAGTGTAGAAATAACTCCCTATGATTGATATGCTGTGGCTCTTTTAGAGCTGAAACAATTAATATATTAATTGATTAATCAATCAGCAGAAAACTCAAACTGTTTTTATAATAACTTAAAGGCTTACTTCAGTATTTTTCAATCTATTTTCCCATGTTTTTGTGTCTAAATGACTGATGGGGACAACAATTCCTGAAATGGGTCCAGTATTGAGGGCGAACGCTGTAGACAGCAGCTGCTCACAGGCTGCAATATGATGCTATGGGGGCAAGCTGGCACCACCATTTACGTCCATTAAAAGTGCTTGCTTTTGCCATGACAAGCTCTGATATTATCATAAGTGTCTGACAACATATGGAAAGAGTCTCACTCAAGGAGAAGTCCCGTTCAGAAATCTGGCGAGGTGACGTGTTACCGGAAGACAATGGTGGAATACAGCCATGGTGGAAACGCGAGTGCCAGCCGGGCAGAGTTTGTTGTGTTGGAATACAGAAAGCGTAGCGTAGTGTTATCTAAAAGATTTTCAATTTCACGGCTGAATGTTTATATGATTTTGACAATGTGGACGAGGTCTTTGAATGTGATTTATTTGAGCAAGAGTATACGGATATTCAGATTTCACAACAAGATTTCTCCTTGAGCGGGACTTGGACACAATAACAAACAGACCGAATCAAGCGAAAGGTAAGAAAAACGTTATATTTCTCCATAGGGTCCTTTCCATATTGTTACCAGACATTTATAATAACAATCTGAGCCCATCAGTGGCAAAAACAAGCACTTTTAGTGAACGTAACATTACATTGACTTTGCTCACTTGGCCTTGCAGTTTGTTACAGCGTTCTCCTTCAATACTGGACCAATTTCAGAAATTGTTGTCCCCATTAGTCTCTTGGCATAAAAACATGGGGAAATCAGGTCCAGGTCAAAGTTGAAAAATACTAGTTACCCTTTAATAATTTAAGTCGTTTTTTTCTATATTCTACTTTTATTTCTTTTGATTTCATAAACATTGAAGACGTCATCTTGGACTTTTTTTTTTTTTTTTTACTATTTTCTGACATGTTTTAGACAAAGTCATTCGAGAAAAAACATTTTATAAAAAAACAATTCAATAATGAAAACAATCATTAGCTGCAGCCCTAGACTAGTTTCTGTTGTTGATACTGCATTACATAATTTTATTGTATGACTGTTAGTTAGACATAAGTAGGCTTTTCATTCTGCGTCAGGTCATTTGAGAAATACTCAGTCAAAGAGATGCATAAATAAATCAACTTGATCTTGAAATAAGGAGGCAGAAAACAAAGCAAACAAAGCCTTCGTTGTTGCAGTTTGCAGGGTTTGTAGAAACTGGTGTTTCTGTAACATCACTATTTGTAACTCAGACTGACAGGAAATCAACAGAATTTAATGCTGATAATCAATCATTTCAATTAGTTTTTAATAAAAATGGCAACTTCCCAAATGTGATAATATTTTCAGATCATTGTAAATTGAATATCTGTTCAAGCAATTAGAGGATGTTTTCATTATTTCCTGACATTTCACAGACAACAGAATTCATCACCTACTCAAAACAACATTCAGCATCTTAATCAACATTGAAAATAAATAATAGCAGCCGAAATTCAAGAACGAAAAGCCATAACTAACGTCATATTCTGAAACCTATAAAGTGAGATTTAACATTAAAATAGTAAAATACTATTTATCTGCTGCCAAAATGTGT
Source organism: Sebastiscus tertius (assembly GCA_916701665.1). NCBI lineage: Eukaryota > Metazoa > Chordata > Actinopteri > Perciformes > Sebastidae > Sebastiscus > Sebastiscus tertius. Next base: position 7,881 of record CAKAOH010038817.1, on the reverse strand, counting down.
TCAGATCAATATTCCCTCAGCTTGAAGACCATCTCAGAGCAACACATTACAACTTTACATAACGCTACACGAACAGGTCAGTGAGCATTCAAGATTAGAAAAAAGAGCTAAGAATAATCTGTGTGTGTGTGTGTGCAACAACAGCTGCAACTGTAGTCCCTTCTCTTCTGGCTCAGTTTCCCCGGGGTTCCCAGTAGTGGACGCTGACTGCTGTCTGACCACCGCCTCCTCCTCCTCCTCCTCCTCCTCCTTCTCCTCCTCCTCCTCCTCCTCCCTCCCTCCCTCCTCCTCTCTGGTCCCAGCTAGTCAGCTGTCGCTCTCTCACAGCCTCACAACACTCCCAACCCAAATCTGGGACACGCAATGTCCGAGTGCAGCACAGATGTACAACTTTACAATTCAGAGAGTCTGCAGAGCTCAGGACTGAACACAAAGACCAGGTCGTGTTACGATTCAGCAGTCAACTGTGACTTATTGCCTGAACATAATGATGGGACGCGTGTGACGATCATATAAAAAGGGATCATTATCATAAGTGGGGGGAGGTGAATAGGGAATGCAGTGCACTTATGTGTGTGCATATACGTTTCTGTGACCCTTCTGGATCCCACTGTAGGCTAATTTCCCGTTAAGCGCTCATCTTTCAATAAGCCCTCAGCTGTGTAGCCACACGGCTCTACCTTGGCCCTCAGGAATGCGCTCACATTTCACTTTTTATATTCGTCAGCAGCTAAAAGTCTAGAATCGTCACTCGGTGCGGCTTTTTCTGCAAGGAGTTCCCACAGGAAACACGAGACCTCTTCACACACACACACACACACTCACTCACACATGCTAAAGCTAGCAAAAAAACCATAGGTCATTTGTAGTAGCACATAAACACCCGCACCCTTTTTGGAAATGAAAGGCTACATCTTACAAAGCCACAAAAGCAGAGACAGATTTGGCGGCGAGATAAATGCAAGAGTTAAATCTAGGGCGAATTATTTGGGATTGAACATCTGGCCTCTTTGCGGTGCGATGCTTATCGTACAAGATAAGTCTCACACTCTCTTGTTCTGCTAATGCATGCAAAGTGGAACTTCACCGACACGAAACAACTTTGCATTAAACATTATTAACCCACGCTTGCAATGACAGGTGAAAGGGGGGCGGCTTTACACCAGAAATGCATTAATAACGCTTTAAAAAAGGTTTATCGCATGAACATAAGCTCTTAAGTCATTATTGCATGTACAGTTAAACATGTTACACACGTAAAATTAATCTGTCAGAAGATAAGATTATGAGGGTATAGTATATGCATGTAAATTTGTAGATTAATAAGGATATGCAACAAGAAGATTATTCTTCTTAGATCAATATATGGCAAATTTATGCAAAATTATGCAATTACAAATAAGATAATAAAATGATCGACAATGCAATGAACTACCGCTTTGCATTACATCCGGCAACGGTTAGTCTTTTGATGATTGATTTATCGTTTTAGTCATTTTCTAAAGCAAAAATAACAAACATTTACTGGTTCCAGCCTCTCAAATGCGTCTTTGCCTTATATCACTGTAAACAGAACATCTTTGGGTCAATATGAATGCATCACTTTTGGCTGCAGGTTTTTTACACTATTTTCTGAAAAAAAAAACTCAATTGATGAATCCATAGTGAAAAGAATTATCAGTTTAAAGACAATATAACATGATAATATTGAGTAACTGCACGGCCCTAATTGATATTCTTGTATTATAATGTGCACAGGCATCTTTTTGCCATTTAAACTAACATTACGCAGGCAGTGATGCGAGTAGTTGTACAGTGGATCTGCAGTATGTCTTGCTGGACTGCCATTTAGTGAGCAAGATGCACCCGTTGACCCTCAATCAATACGATAACATGCACCAGAACTGTTCTCTAATGTTCTTCATGAGTGGGGAAAATAATTCTTATCATAGAATAAGTTGAGTTTAGAGATGGATCCCTGCAGCGCTGAATCTTTCAACCTGACAGAAAACAGCACCAATTTCTTTTCCGTCCGACTGCAACATGAAGCTCCCTGCGGAGACCACCCTCCTCTGAAGCTATGATTGATGTCTTTAGGTGCTCCGACAGGTGAACCTAATACACAGGAATGTTTCCACGCTTTCATCTCCTTCCTGCCTGCCAGTCTTTTGTGAATCTGAGGAATTCAACGTGTATTTGTACAAATGCAGTCTGACGTTGCTCTAACTCTACCGCAGACTGGCAGAAGTGCTGTCGCTGCTGTTGTTTCAGCCTCTCTGACTCCTGCTGTGTCCTGCCCATGTAATCTTCTTGGGGGGTGAAGTCAGACACAGAGATTGGTTTGCAGCTGGGGTTTATTCTATAGGTGAAACACTAAGTTAATTCATTGTTTAGTAGATAAACAGTAAATTAATTGGCAAAAATGTGGATGATCTACTAATCATTTAAATAATTTATTAAGACATAATGACATGCACTGATTACAGCTTGTCAAATGTGAGGATTTTCTGCTTTTCTCTGTTTTATATCATTGCATCTTCACTGACTGTTGGTCAGAAAAAAACAGTAGTTTGCACATTAAAGTTAATTTCAGGTGGTGGGTAATAGTAAAAACAAGGGGCAGCTTCTTCAGTCTACTTTTGTTCCACTTTAATAATCATCACAAAACTTGGACAACAACTCTAACGTGAGCGGTAATATACAGTATTATAGTACATCTAGTCTGATTCCCCCGGATGCAGACTGTGGGTAGCCGGTAAGCCTCCAATTGGCCACTTATTTCAGCCGACATTCTCCTCCTCTTCTGCTATCTGCGCTTTTTGCAAGGGCATCGTCCAAGCATTCTGTGCTTAGCGCCGCCCAAGACGATTGTGACTGGTTTAAAGATATACAAACAAGCGTGTGTGGAGCCAGACCTTTCTTTAGGTTGACACAGCGCTGTGGAGATAGGTCTAGCTAAGAGACTACAGTGCATCGCTCTCTTTTTGAACCATCACTCTGCCAGACTAAACCGTTACAGACATCCATCCATTATCTGTAACTGCTTATCCTTAGAGGGTCGTGCTTCCAGCCGACATTGGACGAGAGGCAGGGTACACCTGGTCGTCAGTCAATCACAGGGCTGACATAGAGACAGACAAACACAGTCACACTTATGGGCCATCAACATGTCTCTGGACTGTGGAAGGAAGCTGGAGAACCTGGAGAAAACCAACACTAACACGGGGAGAACATGCAAACTCCACACAGAAGGGAACCAAGATGGCCAACGGGTACAAACCCGAACCCTCTTGCTGTGAGACGACAGTGCTAGACACTGTTACAAAAAGCTACAGGCAATGTTACCGTATGCTGTTCCCATTTTATACTGAAGTAGAGCTGAAACAATTAATAAATAAATCAATTCCTCGGTTGACAGAACAATATTTGGCAACCATTTCGATAATTTATCGATTAGTTCAGTTTGTATGTTGGTATTTTTTTCCTGTTTTGTCTTTTAAACATACTATCAAAACCTACTTAGAAATGGGGTTTCATCATGACAGTTGAGCAACAATTCATCATGATCAGCGATGGATCTTGGGGCAATAAATATAAGGATTTGCTTTGTAAATTGATTATATTTTGATTTTTGGCGACTGGCCAAAAGTCTCCCATCACAGATTTTCTAAAGCCTGAAATCTTTTCCCAATGGTGCCAAAAACATGCTGTCTGTAAATTAGGCGTTGGTGTAATGGATACCAAACTTGTGACCTTAGTGATGCTGAGTGAATGAACCCTTAGATGATGGTTCTATGAATGTCATTTACAATCTCCACAGGTTGTCCGGTAAGAACATAAAGATGATGGTGATGTTTCAATTAGTCCAGGTCACACACACTCTCTTTGAGATACCACTCATTTATTAATTGCAGATGGTTTGTAAATCCTTTTTGAATAGTGCGTGGTTATTTCTCATGGACGCACAGGAAAGACCATATCAATAAACAAATAGAGAAGAGTCCAAAAAAGGTGCAACACTGATGCTGAGCTGCGTTGGAAGACAGATGAGGTTTTTTTTTTGATCGCTGCAGAAGGTGATTGGAATCACAGCACTCTCTGATCATGTGATGACCATGCGCCAAGTCACAGCCTATTGGTCCGTGCATGTGAACAATGCATGGGCAGGTGAGGGGACGCTTTGGGTTCAACTGCTGCACCTTCTGAACACTGTCTATCGCTTTAATCTTTAGTTGCACCACTATCAAGATTATAAAACACAGCTATCATCTAACCTCACATTAGCTGCAGTGACAATGTGGGGAAAAGATGGCGACTAATTTGTTTCTGTTTATTCCATTTCTGTCAACGGTAGCAGCGTGAAGCCTGCCGTCTCCCACACTGACAACTTCACAACATATCATTAAGTGCCGTTTCCATTCGCTGCTTCTCTGCGATAATTTAGGAGATCATCTCATCGCGGCGGCTTCAGATCAAGAGAGCCTGCAGAGCCACGGAGTGGAGCTTTTTCTTCCCTCCCCCTTCTTCATCAGCGTCAGATCATCCGTCATCATTAAACAGGAGCTGGTTTCCTGCTGCCCCAGTCAGAGGGGGAAGACTCTGCCACCTCCAACATGATCAACATAGACTCAGATTAGAGGTGACCACCCGCTAATGGCTCAGCGGCCGTCGTTTAAACCTCGCCACCCCCTCAGCAACAAAAGCATCAATTTTCATGAAGCCCCTCCAATCCCCTCCAATTCTCTTAAACCCTTCAAACAGTAAATAATTGAGCCTTGTACTCAGCCGGTCTTATCTCTGCAGGGTGTTGCTCTCATGAAGTGGCTGTTTGCACTCACACTCATTTAAACACCAATGAATAAACTACACACACACACACACACACAAACTCCCTGCACCCCTTGCTCTATTAATTTCTTCCTTTCTCTCTATTCCTGTCATTCCTGCACACACACACACACACATCGCCCCAGGGGGTCTGCCTCTTCCCTGCTTTCATTAAATCATAAACTGCGGGCCAATGGGAGCTCTTCGTCATCATTAATCCAGATTAAACACAAATCTCCAGTCCTGACTCACACCCACAGACGGTTATTTAACGCCGTTACTCAACATTAGTCATCATCAGTGGCCATTTTATACGTCTGTTTATTGGGACATCTTTTTTGAAAATATGTTTTTTCCCACAATAACTCAGGGTTTTTTAAAGTCTGTTCTTTTCCACCGTTTGCTCATAAATTGATCCATCTGACATTTGGAGAGAAACAGTCGCTCCAAACCCAAATAACCGGTCTGTCCCTGCTGTCTCCCCACATTTTCCTCCACGTCTGTCTCAGTGCCAGAAGAGATTTTTTTAAAAGATAGGAATGTATAGTGTGGGAGAGAGAGAAATGCCTGTAGTGGGTTACTCATGTTAATGTATTTCCAGGCTGAAGCAGATTGTTGCAAAGTCTCTTTGGGTGTATCGACAACAGCAATCCATGCTCCATGGATTCATTATTAGGTTGTAGGGTTGGAGTTTACTTTACACACGGAACTTTAGACATGATAATGGACAGACAGACGGTCGGCACGTCCCCGGCTTGGAGAAACAGACAGGGGTACCAGCACGAGAACAAATGAGGGAGAGCGACGATAGGCAGCGAATCAGAGAAATAAGATGTTTTTTTCTAATTGTTTCATGGTGGTTGCGTTCTAAAGCACAAATAAAGACAAAACTAACTCCACACAACTCTGCATAACCCTGCAGGAAGATGCAGAGTTTCCAGATTTTGAATGAATGCAGGCTTCCCGTCTGCTGTTTGTGGCTCAGCGCTTCTCTCATTAAACTACAAAACACACACCGATCATAGCTGCACTCACAGCACAGAGAGGAGCAGGGGGATCACTGGAACACATGCACATAATACAACCCGTTATCATCTGTGAAATAAGGCCGCTTTGTATCTAACAGAGTGAAAGGGGTACTCTTGAGTCGGTATCGGAAGCCGAGGGGCGTGAAAAAGCGGCGATATTTGACCACCTGAACCGGCTGCACACCCTGCGTTCTGCTATTGGCTGGAGGTTACACCCCCACGTGGGGCCTAAAGGTAGTTTGCAGACGCCCCAGAAGCATCCTGAGTAAAGCCAAATGAGAAGAAAAGAGAAAATCCAGGCAGAGGGCTGCAGGCTCTCTGCAGAAACAGACACCACCACACACTTCTAGTGGAGCATAAGTGGTGATGGAGGGGGATTATTTTTGTATCAGTGTATACATTTTGTTCATTCTTGCGTATTATACCTTTAAATATTGTGGTGCTGGCCTACACATCACAACATCTTTGTTTGGTACAGATCCCCGCCTAATCTTTTTAATATGCTTTTCAATGAAAATGGTGTAAAAATGATCGTTCCCTCTAATATCGCAAATTATATCGCAGTTGCAATATCAGTCAAAGTAAGTGCAATTAGATCTTTTTTGAAAATCGTTCAGCCCTGAGTAATATCATTAATAAAATATAATTTCATTCGGCCGGAGTTTCTCAGCATTACTCACCCTACCTTTAAACTGATATTGATTTTTTTTTGGTGAGCCTTTTTAAAATAGCCTATGTTTTGCTGCTGAAAATAATAATGTTTTTTAGAACCACCTAATGTCATTTTTCCAGCTTATTGATCACCAAGAAGATTTCCCACCATCCAATGAGTTTATATTTTTCTTTTAACAAATTTCATTGTTCCAGGAGTTATCCATGCAAATCAGGGCTAAATGGATGTAAGCTCTTTAAGTTGCACTGAACAGCTGTTCACATGTAAGTATGAAAACAGTAAAGTAAGCTGCCACACAAAACCCATTACCTTTTAAGTTAAAATATCTCTCCTGCTTCACTGAATACAAAGTGAAAAAAAAGAATATTGTGTGTGACAAGACCATGTTGGCTGTCTGGTGTGGTAGCCAGTATTGCAGAAACATAAGAATGCAAATAAACAATGTGCAAGACTTCTCTAAAGCCGATAAACAATATCACCTCTACTGTACACCTGGTTTACAATGTGACAGTAAAAAAACCAACCATAACAACTCAACAGCCAGTCCAGCACATAGCACTCTATAACATGAGTATTCACATTTCACCACTGTGTGAATCAACAGCATGGAAGCATCATAGCTCACTGAGCCATAAATAAAAACATTATTAGTGAAGTAGACAACGCATGCTATTAAACCAGCAACAGAAAAGCAGAAATTAGCAGCCAAGAGAAACCAACACATCAGTTTTAGCAGCCTCATACAGCAGCTGTGATATCAACAAGTAGGTATGGCTACACATCACCAACTCACCTGAGCACCAGCAGCTCTTTCTCACCTATGAGAGGTGAAGATCAGCAGCAGCAAACACAGTTATTCCTGCACAACGTAATGCTGAAGCTTCATTACCAAAGCATGTCAGCATGTTAGCTCCATCAGCAGCATCAGTAAAAGCAGCAGCAGGTGTTCTCAGGTGTGTTGGTTGCAGCAGGTTAATAACAGAGCAGACCAGAGGGGGGCGGGGCTCTGACGCTTTAAATGAGCCGCTCTGAGATCACAGGGTGCGTTTGATTTATGTGTCAGCAAGTAGAGGAGGTCATGTGCAGAGTCTAGTTCAAGTTGTCTGCCAGTTTAGGTTTCAACAGTGGTGGAATTAAAGTAAGTTAAAGTAGCAATACCACAGTATAATAATAATCCATTACAAGTAGGCTAAAAGTAAAAGCACAGAAGTATAAGCAACAAAACTGTAGGCTACTTAAAGTATCAAAAGTGCTAAAAAATCTCATAATGCAGAGTGACCACTGTGAGTTGTACGTTATAGGGCTGTCAATTGATATATATATATATATATATATATATATATATATATATAT